>PVIR01003972.1:0-83209 GCA_004026965.1 Petromus typicus | reverse complement strand
AAGAAGTAAATAAAAGAAAAAACGATCTTTGGCTAATGGATCTTTTGACATTTGTATGGTTTGTTACAGTACGAATTCTATATACTTTCAGCATTATATTAAACATTACCACATTTTGTGCATATCTTTTTTAAATTTAGCAAAACTAAGAGAATCAGAGTTCGTCTTTTAAGAACAGTAGCCTCTAGGTTAAAAAAAGTGAAGACTATTATACTTTCTTTCATGAGTCAGTTGAATTAAGAAATAGTAAAACATACTCTGAATTGTGTTTTTCCAGTCACAATATTCTTCTCTACACAAACGGACATCCTGTGGCAGCTGATTTTGGAGATGAGATTCTAGTAACCCAAATGACAGTTTCTGTCTCCATTCCTATTTAGTACCTGATGTTACCTAATAATCTGAAAATGAATTTCACCTTGAACATTGAAAATATAATACTTATCTTTGGTTTTTCCTGTTTAAGATTCTTAGCCAAGAGAAGAAATTGAGAATTTGAATAAAACAAAGGCTTCCTGAAGTAGTAGAATCTTTGACCTTGGTTTTGAGATGTTTCTTTTGACATGAATATTTTTTTTTCCTTGTCTTTCAGAATTGAGATTTCTAAAATCTTTGGCTGAAAACAACATGACAAAGCAACCTGGGGTTTGCTGCTGCTTTCTTCCTGTAATTGTGAAACAATTAAAATATGCAGACTTGGCATGGATGGAAGCTAGAGGAGAGCTGCTCAGACTGGCAGAAATATCTTTATCTCAATGGCTATAACGTTTTATAGTTTTCTTTTCACTAAACCCCCCAAAATAACTCAAGGCTCTTGTAGAGAAATTGATAAGATATATTTGGAAGAATCTATAGATAAAATAATACAGAAAATATTAATCAAAAAACACATTGCAAGCAGACAAGTGTTTTTCATATTTAGATAACTATATTAGTAGGAGAATTAACATTTGGTGGGTAACTAACTCTAAAAGTAGTCTTACCACCATCTGATAACTAGTCATAGTTTTCTGTTTTAACATTAAATGGTAATAGACGGCATAGCCACGCTTTAATGCTTAAGAAACACATACATTACAACATCTAAGGCAAGGCTAACAGTTCTCAAAATTCTTGAAATTACATCCATTATCTTTGCTCTCCTTCATTCTCCTCAACCTCTCTCCTCAAAATAAGTATACTTCTCTTTAAGAACTACTTGTGATGTCTAGTAACCCACTTTGGAATAATTCTTCACTTTGCTCTTTACTGCTTCCCTTTACATATTATAGAAACATGTTTTTTTTATATTGTTTTCTCCCTCAGCTTTAACCCCCACCCCGTTTCCCTCCTTCTTCCCTTTCTCATTTCCCAGTTACCTCAGCTCACAATTTCCTATCTTCGTCATTTCTTTTCTGGAAAATTGCAATAGACTCCTAACCCCAGTGAACTCTTCCAGCTCATTCTGGACCACATTCACTAAGCGTTGCTTTTCTGAAAATTCTCCTCCCACTAGCAACCTTCAATAATGTCCAGCTGCCAACAGGCCGAAATTCAAATTCTCTGCCTAGCGATATTCCGTCACCCCACGTCTGGTCTCAGGGCCCCTCTGTGATCTCTTTTGACTTGTTCTAGGCCTTCTGTGTCCCAGCACAAAAGCCATGGCATTCCCCTGCACATGCCATCCACTTTCATGTCTCTGGCTCTGCCAGTGTGGGCCCTCTCCTGGGCAGCCCTTCCCTGTGCTCCCCTGGCATAAATTGTTCATTCTAAGTCTCGGGCAGATCTTACCCAGGTTAAACACATTCCTTTCTACAAACTGTCCTCTGCCTTCCCCTTCTGTACCTTCATCCCACTTTATCCTGTCCTTTCACTCAGCAAACATTTATGGAAGACCTACCAAATGTTAGAAATTGTCCAGAGGGCTGGAAATGCAAAGGTTTTAAAGATTCTAATTCTTAATCTTAAGAAACTCTTTACTAGTGATAAAAAAAAAAATAGTGGGAAGCAGATAGATGTGAAGCAGTGTGAAGTTTAGTGGTGAAAGCATTGCCCTGAATCCTGGAGTCTCAGGTGGGATGAGGTGGGGTTGAAGAGAGGATGCAGAGGATGAGGGCAGACAGAGAACCCCCAGAGCCAAATCGGGTAAGAAACTGGAGTCTGGGGAAGAACCTCAGACAGGTTGGCACACATAGCAGAAACAGATAGTGACAGAGGGTGAGAGAGAGAGGGTTTAGGAACCTTGCTGCACTGTGAGAACAGTAACACATGCTACTTCCTCTGGTGCAGTAGTCAGTTTTCCATTATTATGGTAAAGTGTTTGAATCTGGCACTCGGTAAAAGAAAAGTGGTGTATTTGGCTCCCATTTTAGAAGCTGAAGCTCCAAAATGCTGAACGCCAGTTCTGGCAAGAGTTCTGCAGTTGTGTCGCATGTCTGGGTGGCACCGTGGTGGGATTCTATGTATGAAGGAGGTAAGACTGGAAGCCGGGAAAGGGAGGGGCCGGTGCTGGTTTATGTACAGCAACCCCTTTCCTAGACTCCTGCCTCTCCAAGATTCTCCATCTCCCAGCCTCATTTCGGTGGGCACCAGGCCTCGAATATGTGAACACTGGGGGACAACCAAACCCAAACCTGAAGTTCACCTGGATTTCATGCATCTGTGCAAGTACTATGTATACAGCATCCACCAGATGCCAAATATTCTCAAAGCCGGTGATGCTGCAGTGATCACACTAAAGTTCTCCTTCTCTGGAGCTCATGTTACACCAGAAGGAGAGAGATGCTGTGCAAATTAACAAAATAAACATGAAGTGCTAAAAGGAAGCACAGAGTAATACATGGAGAATGATGGAGGTGTCATTCAAGTGGAGAGAGAGAAAGCTAACGTTTCATGAGAACTGACGGGGCAGCCATTGACGTGGGGGAGAAGTGCCATCCATGGGGAGAGTAGCGGGTGGCGGTCTGTGGAGGAGTTCTGTGTCTGCACAGCTAGTGGGTGGAGCAAGAAGGAGCCGTGCAGGATAGGAGGCCAGGAAAGTGGCAGAGTCCACAACCTCACCTAGGACCCACTGAGACAGCTACGACAGTGGGGCTCAGCCCTCGCCACACATTAAAATCTGTATAAACACAATTCCTGACACACCTAGAAGTTCTGAGCTCACTGGCCCAAGGCTCATCTCTGATACCTATTTTTTCAAAGTCCCACCATAATTCTAAAATGAATCCAGCAGAGAATCCCTCACTAAATAAACTTTTGTTGAGTGGAATTAAACTGAATTTCACCACCAACAAGTTACATTAATCCTTTTATCCAAGCAACATAGGCTTTAAGCCCAGCACTACTCTGGATTTGTTTTGGAGACTGTTTTATTTCACACTAGTTATATGGCCTAATTTAAGTTCTCTAATCATTCTGTGGCCTCCTCCATGAGCACACTGCCTGCTCTATGATGCAGTTGTTGTGACACAAGGCGTAATCTGTGATCTAAATGGAGACTATTTGGAATATGAAAACGCATGTGGGTGAATCTCATGTGAGCAACAGAGTCAGAACAAAGATATTCTTGGAAAGCTGTAATTATGCATGATTTCAAAATAAGGTAGACATTTCAAAAGAATTAACAGCAGCCAGCACTATACCCAGGATTTCAGTAAGAATGATAACAGTAGCTTCCTTCAGCAAAGTGAGTGGATATGATATGGAGTCGTGGAGTTCTGGAACTAGAGAGCTTGACTCATCCACTGAGGAATATGAGGTCCAGGAAAAAAGAGATGAACAGAACTGTCCAGTCGGTGGTACAGCCAGACCTAGAGTTTGCATCTCTTAATTCACGCTCTAGTGTCTGTCCCCAAAGCTACAAATAAAACAGTATGTATGCATTCACATCCCAAGATAGAAACTTACTTTTTAAACTGAAAAATATGCATTGCAAATTAAAAGAATTTAAATAATGCCATTAAACAGATGAGGCTATAATACTGCACAGAAAAATTTGTAGCATCTTACGGGCTTTTTTTCTGGGCTACTGCACAAGAAGAATTCTGAAATATCACCCCTGGGAAAACAAAGGAAATATGATAAACTTCATCCTGCCAATGAGAAATCTACTTCATAGGAAAATTCTGGGTGCTCTCCCACGGCCCTTTCTTTCACTGTCAGTAATCTGTGGTCCTATGTAGTGACTTCCTGTACTACACCCTGCAGACTTCAAGAGACAGGTGCCTCTTTGGGGGTTGTCATTCACTATCGGGAAGTCATTGGGGTTCCCAAACGGATCTGTGGCTTGCCGTTTTGGAGCTTGAATGGCTTCCAGGAGAAAGGAGTTCACAGACTAAAAGGAAGAGAAAGTAACAATAGGGAAATGTTGTTGCAGTGGTAATCACTTTATGAGGCAGTAACTTAGTGATTAACATTGGCGATTTTCGGAAGAATTATGAATTTTATAATCTAAGTTAGAAAAAAATCCGGTTGAGAAACTGAGCAGTCACAATAAATGTTATGCATACATGCACACACAATAAACACACAGTGCATGCGTGCACACACAATATGCCGTGCGCATGTGCATTTCCACTAATCATGCCGTGGACGCATGTGCCCACAATAAACACGCCATGCACGCATGCGCACATGTATGGCGTCTGCCCTGAGGAGAGCTCCGCTCTGGAGGGAGCTGTCAGCCCGGCTAACAGGCCTGCGACTGTTCTCCGTGCAGACCCTGCGCTGGATGGCCCCGGAGGTGTTCATGCAGTGCACTCGCTACACAGTCAAGGCCCGAGTCTTCAGTCACACACGCTTTGTCTGGGGGAACTTCTTCCGGAGAGATTCCCTTCATGCTTCTCAAACCCGGTAAGGTGTGCTGTCCGCAAAGTCCTGTCTTTCCCACCACATTTTTTTCCAGCGGAGGAAAGGAACCAATTTTAACTTAATACTGTGCTTCAGAAAATGACATAAACACTCAAAAGTGTAGGAATCATTTATTAAATTCCATGCATTTCTCTGTTCTTAGGAAAGCAAGCAGGTAACTTTAGCCATTTAGCTTGTGGGGAGAAATAATGTGAGCGATGCTATACTTTTTGAAGTTAGATTTTAAATCTATTACAATGAGTATATAGGGCTGAAAAAGATTTGAATATGTTTTAATATGTATATAGCAACATAAAAGAAACTTTATAGGGTGACAATTGCTTTTGCTAATAATTTTCTATTATATATATATATGGACACATGTTTTAAAAACCTAGGCTTTTAGAGATAACCACAGGAAAGAGGTTCAGATAATTTAAGTTCCAGGTCATCTTTATTTGTTTCTGTCTATTAGTTTTTATTTGTGATTTTTTTTTTTTTTTTTAGACAGGGCCTCACTTTGTAGCTCAGGCTGGCCTGGAGCTCAGCCTCCAACTCACATCACAATCCTCCTGCCTCTGCCTCCCGAGTGCTGGAATTACAGGCGTGAGCCACTACGCCCGGCACTGTGATGTGTGGTACTGGTTGCTGCTGGGCGTGAGTCTCCACGCCCAGTATTGTATGTGGTTACCGGGGAATCAAACCCAGGTCCTTGTGCTTGCAAGACAGGCGCCAGAGCCACTAAGCTAAATCCCTTGCCCTATTTGTGATATTTTCCAGTCTTGTCACAATAAACTGGGAACTCCGTCAGGACTTGGCATCCATAGAACCTAGCAAACCTACAGAGCAGCTGCCAAATAAAATTATAGATAAGCTTGGAGTGAGTATTATTTTAAGCTCTTACTGGTCACTTAGAACAGTAAATCAGAAGGATAGAGTCAAATTGGATGATAGTTAAGCATTCCTATACAAGTTTAAAGATCTTAGGCAGAATCTTAATACCTCTATTGGTTCTTGTGTACGGAGCAAAAGCCCATACACATCTTATATTTTTCCCTCAAAGTATTTTTCCCTAGTCTACCTGATTGTTTTTCATGAATCATATGCTCTTTGCATAGTTTATTGAGTACACTAATAACCTTTGTTACAGTGTACAGGTGAAGGTTTTACTTAATTATCAACATGACCATTCGTAAGATGCTTTCCTGATGTGCTGCTGTCTCTCCACCTCTCAGAGTTTGCATTCTGATAAGATTTCTGAATATAAAACAGATCAATTATAGCTGTAAATCCACTAAGGCATCTTTCTAAATGAGATAGTCCTCCTCTCCTCAGGCCACTCACGTGGTCCATTGATTTTATTTCTTACTTTGTCTTGGAATTATCTACGATACCATCATCCACCATCTTCCTAGCTCAAGTCACTGTCTTTCATTTAAATTACTGCAAAGTCTTTCTAAAACAGTCAAATTCAGTAAAGTTTAACTTATACATAGGAAAATTTACCCTTACAGGTTAATAGTTTGATGAGTTGCAGTAAAGATATATACTTACATAACCAAAACTGGAATCAAGATATACAATATTTCTATCACTTAGAAATGTTCTCCAGTCATTCCAAAGTTAATCCACTTCTCCCAGAGTGTT
Organism: Petromus typicus; assembly: GCA_004026965.1. NCBI lineage: Eukaryota > Metazoa > Chordata > Mammalia > Rodentia > Petromuridae > Petromus > Petromus typicus. Next base: position 76,735 of record PVIR01003972.1, on the reverse strand, counting down.
CTCATTTTCAGTTCTCCTTTCCAAATACCTCAAATCCATATATCTCAAATGTATCTCTTACCCTCAACTTTTTTGTCTTAGCATTTCTAATTGATCGTTTGAATTCTATTAATTCCAACCACTCTGATGTTTTATTTCCCCATCATTGTTTTTGATATGAGTTAGAGAAGTTTATTTTCTGGGTATATATCTGAAGGAATTGAAATTAGTATACAAAAGCAATACCTGAACTCTCATGTTTATTACAGCACTATTCCTAATAGATAAAATATGGAATTAGCCTAAACCTTTATCAACAAATGAAAGCCCATCATTAGTAGTGACCTAGATAGGCCCAGAGGGCATTACATGAAGTCAAATAAAGCAGACACAAAAAGAAAAGAGATGCATGTTCTTTCTCTTTTCTGTGGAAGCTTTAGAAAGTCAACCTGAAAGTAGATTAGTGATTACTGGGGGCCAAAAAGGGAGGATATGAAGAAAGTTTAGATACTGAGAACCAAACCATAGTTAGAAGGAATAAGGTCTTGAATTCTGTAGCACACCAGATGACTATAATCCATAGTCACCAATTATACATTTAGTGAAGACCTAGAAAAGGAGAGCTCAAAGTCTCCAAACAGTGTACAGCAAGAGGGAAATGCCAGTTATTCTCATTCAGACAGTGAATACTCTATGCATATGCTGAAATACCACACTATACTCCACTACTGTGAATAATTCATACATGCTAAAACAAAAGAAACGAGAAGTAAACTTACCCATAATTCTTGTGTGTCTGTATTCCCTGCTTTCTTCCCGAGGTCTACCCCTTGCCACATACAGCCCGATACCTAGTTTCCACCGTAGGAAGTGATTTTACTACCCTTGCTTTCCTTAATCTCCGTGTCTCACACTCGTCTCTTAGTCAGAAATACTCCTCCATTTTTTATGTATTAACTGCAGTTTACTTTTAGCTTTCAGCGTAAACAGGATTTTTTTTCTTAAAAAATTCTTCCTCAATTGTCTAGAATCAAGTTAAGAACAGTTTCCTGTGTGTCCCAAATCACCATTTGTCATAATTTTATCATGTCTGACTCACACAATTTTGTAATTTTCTCTGCTTCACTGTGCTTTGCTAATTCTAAAATGATTATCTTGAGGAGATAAAGATCTCCTCTTCTTGTCCCTCCCTCTCTGGAAATACTCATTTTAGAGGGAGAATATTACTTAATACAGGGTTAAAGGTTTTGCCTAAGAATAACTTGGTTTCTGTATTCCAGATATTAAAATTTATAGTACTTTATTAGAAAGGGAATTTGTTTATGATAGATGCTGGATTTATAAAAGTTGGACAGTGACCATGCATCAAGAAATGAGACTGCTAATATCATTGTGGTGGTTGGGCAATCTAGCATATGTTCAGCAATAAATTATGTGAAGCATCAGATTTAATATAAGCCACATATTAGCCATTTACAATGAGCAACAAATCCATGACTACAGTGTGGGACAGCATTATCAATTACGGTAGTAACAGCATTATGCAGGGCTCATCCTTCTGGATTTATCAGCATGCTACCCTCCAGGAGAATGATAAAAATAGAACGCCAACAGAAGTGTAGACGCCTACACAAGTGCAGGTATGTACTCAGAAGAACTTGACATTAGGGTATCTTTTCAATAGCACATATTCAAATTAACCTTTTAATCTCCAGTATAGAAAAGATTGAAAAATCTTCATGTCCTCCACCAAAGGATCAAAAAGTAAAGGGCCCACAGAGCCAGCGCAAAGGTCCAAATGCTCAGAGCGCAAAATATGATGAATAGGAAGTCAGTTGCCCTGGCTCAAGGGAACAGCTGCTACCCAGCTGCAGCCAGATGGTACTGAGAGAGGATATAGGTATATCTGCTTACTCTTAACTTTATGATTAACTTCTATCTCCTTCTTTGGAAACTTAGGATTTTTTTAATGTTGGCAATTAATTTAATTTTCTAAAATAAAACCTTTTTCAAGTTAGTGCTGTGTTTGGCATAATTTGTTAGAGCATGAGTCTTGTGACTTGGTGCCAGTTACTTAACTAGAGCTGAGTTTATTTTAACAATAGGCCTAAAGATAGATGTACTTCATAGAGATGGAAGATTGGTGACAACAGTAAGCATTCAGCAAATGTTAAGTGTAGTTATTATTTTTAGTGCTTCTCATGGCCAGAAACAATGGTAGAGTAAGAGCAAAAGAAAGACAAATAGATAATTTCTCAGGCCTTCAAGCCATTCACAGTGCAGAGGAGAAAGAAAAGTACCGTTGGCAGAGTATGCCCAACTAGAGAGATATGCAGAAGGGCAGGAGTGCCACCTGCCCGGACCTCTCCCCCAGACTGAAGGTGGGAACAGAACAGGTCAGGGAAAGATTTTTCAGAGCAGATGATACCTGAACTGAATCTTAAAAAGAAGGCTCCTCATTAAATAGGTAAACAGTGGTGCCATGGGAAAGCATTCCCGTAAAAAGCAGTATCAGTGAGGTCCAGAGGCGTAAGAAATCCATGAATAATTCAGGAGGGCATCAGTTGAAAGACACCTGCTGTAAATGTCAGAGTGAAGCCAGATGGCTAAGATCCTGTGTAAGCCAAGGTACTTCACAGAAACAGAACTGTGATGGCCAGCCTTCGCTGTGTCAGCTTGTTTGGTCTAAGAATCCCCCAGCAGGTTACTGAGACACAGCGATGGGTGCATCTGGGTGGGTCAAGGAACCCTGAAGTCTTTCTCTCCAGCATTGTCCCCTGCTCTACCTGCTGACTGTCACAAACTAAGCAGATTTACTTTCTATGCTCTTCTGCAGTAGTGTTCCTGCCTGGAGTCACTGACCATTTACTTAATCCCTGAAACCAGGAGTCAAATTAAACTTCTTCTCTAAGTTATGTGTTGGGTATTGTGTTCCAGCAAAGAGAAAGCTAACTATTACTTGATCTACTAAGATACACACACACATATATGCAGACACATACACAAACAAGCACACATATAAATTTCATTATGGAAGTTGTCTTGTGATCATGAAGTACACGAGGTCCCACAAAGTCTAAAAATTTACGAACTGAAGCACCAAGAAATCCAGCAGTGTAATTCAGTGGAAACCAAAGGCTAAGAGCCTGGGGAGTTCCAGAATATGAAAGATCAAAAACATTGTAAGGGCAGGAAAAATGAACACCATAGCTTCAGAAGAAAAAAGGTAATTCACTGGTCTTTCCACAGATTTCTCCCCCTATTGGAGTTCTCAAAAAATTGAATCATGTCTGCCCAAACTGATAATAGCAGATATTCTTTACTCAATTTACTTATTCAAACATTAGTTTCTTAAGAAATACTCTAACAGATATGCTAAGAAATAATGTTTTACCAGCTATCGCATGAACCAGTCAAATTAACACATAAATTAACTAGCATAGGCCTGTGTATATCAGTAATGGAAGTCGCTACAGAATTTTAAGAGGAGATGAAGTATAACTCTATTATTTGGGATGTTTTCTTTTGTTGTACAGCACATCCAGGACTGGGGGATTTCAAAACCCAAGCAAGGAGACTAGGTCTTCTAGAACCAATGCCTAAGACTTTACATGGGGTAGCAGGTTTGGAAGAGGAAGAAGAGTTTGGTTTGGAGAGATTTGTACAGGATTTCTCAGGAGACCGAGGTGGGAACACAAGGGAGAACCAGGACTCAGGGTGGATTCCAGGCTTCTGACTTAGCCAACAGCCTGATGATGGATACAGGAAAAGGAACAGATTTGTGAGAAAAATAAAAAGATTGGAAAGAAAAGGAGCCAAGGTGGAAAGCCAACCAGAGAGAAGAACCAAGCATGATGAAAAAAGAGCTGGTACAACCTGGCAAGCAAGAGTTGTCCTGGATCCATTTCAGAGAAACAAATCAACACCTGCTTCCCAGATTTTCTTTCTCTCCTGGGCTTGTCTCCTCTGATATATCGTGAGAAACTAAAGAAGAAAGCAGGGGTGAACTAATCTATCAATATGTATTGTGTCTAGTCCCATTCCCTTATGACTATGTACCCAGTTTTGTGGATCACTTTCAGATCATAGTTTGAGGCCAAAGGAAAGAAATGTCTTGTTTTCCTTTTGTTTTCCTGTGTGATGCCAGCTGGCTCACAAGGAGACTCACCTCTGTGTCCTGGGATTCCTTAATGCCAAGCTTTAACTAAGTCTGGGAGGTGGCAGAAAATTAAGAGCATCTGCCAATTTATTATAGCCAGGTTTTGGTGAGACTTCACATTGAGATTTTAATTCAGAGTTGTGAAAGTTCAGGAGCCAAATGTGGCTTGCAGGTTTCTTTGGTCTCACATACAATTTTTAAAATGTATTATAAAGTACATTTAGAGAAATAGTTACTCCACAGATCTTGTATTTTAAATCATCTATGTTTTCTATACCATCTCGTGTTTTTATCCATATATGATTAGGATCTAAAAACTTCCTGAACGTAATGACTTCAGGATGTAGAAACATATTGATGTTTTGGAAAGGTGGGAGGAAAACAGAAATAAAGTAAATCTCACCTTTGTGTTATGTTAATCTGCAAAAGTTTATGGCTGGAAAGAGGAGCCAACCAGCCACTGCACAGATCAGTAGAAAGACTAAATCGGTTCAATAGATGGTGATATTTCTGCAAACATAGCTGATATTAACATCCTGATACTTCATTACACTGACAAAGATTGCAATGAGACTAGACAATGGTGCAAATTAATCTATTTTTTCTGGCAGTCTGTAATGAGAATGGGATGTGGTTTAAAAAATTAAGCAATTTTTAGTACAATTTCAAGATTGCAATCTCGTAGTCTTGCTCAGATGCTGTACACCGTGGTGATACATCATTGAAAAGTGTCAGTTTAACAAAGAGTGTTCTTCGCTCTGGCCAGGATGGCAGAGCATGTTTGCTTTGTTTCACCACAGCCTGGCTTGTTGAAAACAATGCAGTTGAAGCAGCTGTGTTTTTTTTTTAACCATGTACACACAACTAATATTGCAAAAAGCACTCTGGTGATCATGTCTTAGCGATACAATATAAACTATTTTACTCTATCCTTCTCCTTTCTTTCTTCTTATTCAGAGTGCCTACATTTAATTTTATAAAACAGAAAATATTTACTTTCAGAATTTCAAATCTAGTAGCAATAAACTCATCCACAGGACGTAGAAGTTCATCATGGCCAGGTGCGTACTTATGCTGTCCACCACACTCCAACACACTATTGTAGGAAAAGCTGAGCCTGGTGAAGGATGAGCTGGGAGGTAGTCAACAAACTTACAGGAACTCAGTGTAAAATGTTACTTGATATCCATTCCCTAACATTAGTACCCGAAGAAAACCTTCGAAGGATCTAATATCTGCTGGTCTAAATAGAACCAAAAACATACCAACGTCTTTTTTACATCTTATTTTCAAACTGAAAGAGTATAGTGCAGCTTTAGATTTGTAGATTCAGATAACAGCAACAAAAACAGCTACAACAACTATGAGAGCCCCAGGTGGACTGAATGTCCCATGCTATTGCACTCAAGGCTTAAATGCATGGCCCCCATCTCACAAACTCAAGCTTTTCACAAAGGCGCTGTGTCTTCCCGGCTGCATCTTGTACCCATTAAATTCTCACAGAAACAAGCAGGCTTAGTTGGGTCTCCCAGAAAGTTCAGAGCACTGTGACTGGGAAGGAGGTCTTAAGCTTTTCTGTTAAGGGCATTTTTAATGTGTGCTTCCCTTTATCTCAGCCCCTCACCAAATATTTTGAACAAAAGATATTGTAGACTAAATCCACCACTAGGTTTCAGTAGCTACTAACTAGGCTAACTTAAATTTATATTTGCATTATTGAAATTAAACAAATTGGAATTTTTCTCAGCCACACCACCCACATTTTGAGGACTTAAATCTTTACACTGACATATTGAACAGCACATGTAGGACACTGCCATCAATTCAGGAAGTTCTATCACATAGTTTCACTCTGGAAGCTATTGTTTTAATAAATTATAATTATCAGAGCATATAATTTAATAAACAATTGCTCAATGAGTGGCAGTCGTTTTAAAGTGGTTTTGTTCTCTTTTAATGACAAAGTTTGCTTTGTGAAAGAAGAAACCAATATTTGCATAAATGGTTTAACACATTTTATACTAATCAAGCTTATGACTTGATGAAGGGGCTGATAGTCCCCTCCTGGAATCTGTGACACCAGAAGATTTCTCATCTGTTAGTGAAGTGGAGCTGACTAAGCCAGACTGACAATCTAGAGGTGAGATTCTTCGTGCACAGCCCCTCTGTGTCGCCCACTCTGGTGGAGATGATCAGGAGTAGTATCCAAGCCAAGAGCAAACAGAACAAACAGAGGCAGAGATGTCAAGTGTTTGCACAATCTATTTTGAATTTTGAAGAATTAAGTATCACTCATCTTAAGCTGATTTTCTAGTCACAATGCCAAGAACAAAAGAAGTCATTCTATTTACTTGATACCAAAATCTAAGCATTTCAAAGAGATGATTGGGATTTGTGCCTGAATTTAACTCATTTTGAGAATAGTTGCTCTCCATATATTAAGAGAAGTAAAGAGGTTTAAATGTCTTCACTGTCCTGATTTACATGCCCCAGCTCAATGTTATCTAAATGGCCATACCAAAGTCAATTAAAAGGGGGAAGATTAGTGGTCAGAAGCATCAGTTTACTTGTTTGCTTATTGAGTTACCTAATCTGGGAGGAGATAAAATAGTCAAAAGTAGCCCATGAAAAGGGTGCAATATGCCTAATTTTTATGACATAAAACACATTTGATAAATAAAAACATGATCAAAACAACAATGAATGGGTACATTTGGCTCTCAAAATAATCAAATGTTTTTCTGGTGCAGCTGTTATCATAACCTTACATAATTGCTATTGAGAGTATATGTTAGCCCAATTGTTCAGAAAACAACATTCCATATGTATAAGGTCTATAAAACAGAGACGCTCTTCAACTTTCACCTCTCAGCATATCACAAATATATTATTTCTGAAATAGGAAAATTCATACTGAATAAGATATACTTTGAGGTATGTGAAGCAAAAAAGTAAAAGTAGGGGCTGAGAATTTAGCTCAGTGGTTTCAGTCTCTGCACTGCAAGAGCAAGCGCCCAGGTTCAATCCCTGTTAACTACATACAGCAATGCTGGACACGGTGACTCACACCTACCAGCAATCAGCACCACATACCACAGTGCCAGGTGTGGTGCGTTGCACCTTTAATCCCAGCACTTGGGGAGGCAGAGACATGAGGATTGCTGAGCCCAAAGCTTGCCTAGGCTACATTGCGAGCTCAGGGCCAGCCTGAACAACAAAGTGAGACCCTGTTTAAAAAAAAAAAATTTAAAAATAAAACTGAGAAGTGATTAAATAAATCACAGTAAATGCAGAGTCATTAAAAATATGTTAGTGGTTTTAATGACATGGGGAAATGCTTAATTGCTTAAATTAATGTTTTAATTTAGAAAAAAGAAACTGCATCATTGTATATCAACATGAGCTCAGTTTTATAAAATTACAACAAATTCCAACTATTTTAACAATTGAGACTTCTAAGTTATAAAATTTTATTCATTCTAGTTTGCTTAACTTCTAAACTACAAAAAAATTAATTTCACAATTGGAAAAATGAGGTAGTAGTTCAGAATAATCTAAGTTACACTGTATATAATTTCACCGAATTTAGTAGGGTTGAATTTTGATAGGGAAAAGTAGTGGGCTATATCTCAGGCTCATTACAGCACCACAGACCAGAAGACAAAACAGATATGTCTTGCAACTTGATCCTCCCGGGGTGCACACTAATTTTTTTAAGGAATAAACAGAGCATCATGTGCTGTTTATGAAGTGTTTTCATGTGGTATATGATGAAGCACGAACTTTGAAACAAAAGGTACACGATTACTAGCTAGATTTAAAATGTCCGTAAATTAAAAAACTAAGCACATATGCATAATAATATCTATTTTGCATCATTGTTAAGAGGATTGGACCCTATTGTAACAGCTAATATAGAACATATTCAATATAAGTAGCTATCATTTTGGTTTTCAGTTGGTCACAGAAATCATTGGCTGCAGAACAGGAAAATATTATCCAACATACAGAATCACAACATAGTCATGCAGAGGTGGAGAAGAACAGTACTGAGAAAGCCCTGTGGGCAGGCAGTCCTAGAGAATGCAGCCAATGAGTAAACAGTGTCCACTGAGTAATGGACTTGAAGTTGTCTAACAATTTAATGAAAGTAATTAATTCACAAACATTAAAATTTCCATATCTTTGTCCCATTACTAAACACTAGGCTTAAAATCTTTTCTTTTTCTAAAATGATACAAGCACCTTCAAAAGTAGAGTCTCAGTGGTATCCCATGTTCTGGCTGGCATAAGGGAAGCTCTCTAGCTTTGGAGTTATGACATTCCACAGTTTCACCCAGTCTTTTGCTTCTGACTTTCCATAATATTATGTATGCATCCTGTACTTCATACACCCTAAACGACTTCTTCCTTCCATGCTTTTCTTCTGTGTAAATTGCCTCTGTTCATTATAGCATCAACAGCCAAAGGAATGAATAATTACAAAATCAATGTTTGAGTATGAGACTGTCTGCTACTTTGCTTAAGCCGTAGGGAGAAATAACAGCCTAAAGTTCTTTGGAATCGTAGTCAGTGTTATACAGATTGATTTTGATGACTTATCTGTTCATATGTCTCTTGAAATGAATATATAAATATCCAAACTGACCTGATCATTTGGTTTATTGCCACAGCAGCAGCAGACATGGCCTACCACCACATCAGGCCTCCCACTGGGTATTCCACTCCCAAGCCCACATCCTCTCTGCTGATGCAAAGTTGGAATGCGTGTCTCAAAGTGAGTAATTTGTATTTCCCCCTAGAAAATGTGTTCTTGTCTAAATCTGTCATAGATACTGTAACTTGAAAGTCCACTTCAGTATGAATTTTAAGACAGTCAAGGAAGAAATACTGATTTTCCTTCTGCTTTTTAGTGTCTAATTGCTGTAAGAAGTCCAAACATCTCATGTTTCTTTGCTTCTGCTCTCTGATTTTGAAATCTTTCTTAGGAGTGCTTAGAAAAAGCAAGACTGGGGTGAGATACCCATGGTCTCCTTTCAGCTGCAATTTGATTAATTACTATTGAACCACACTTAGTCATTTCCTAAAGGACGAAATTTGAAATAAAGCGGACTCATATGGGTTTCAACATGAGGCAGGTCCTCACACGGAGACCCCTTGGTCATCAATAGCACTGGCTCAAGAAGAATCAGAAGACCTGTGTCCCAGTCCTCTTCTGTGTCTTTGTATGACTGTGTGAAGATGTGGCTGACAGCAACAGACTGAGTATAAATGGAGAAATCATGCTATGGGAGAATGAATAAAAAAGTAATATAGAATATGCAAACTACATAAAGGACCTTTTTAAATTAAGAGGTAGATCTGAGAGAGTAGAAGAGGAGCAATCATATTGAAATCTCAGACTTATCTGGGTCAAGACATGATTTTTACATGTCAGACCAGTTGGTGTCTACTGTGCTTTCCAAGAGTGGCCAAGGAAACCACATCTTTTCTTGGTGTCACAGTTCATCCCGTTGTCTATAAGTCTCTTCATCTGTTGATTGACATCCTGTGTTATAAAATCTACTCATCAGTTTTTCTCCTCTGAGTGGAGCATATTAGTTTGCCTTCTTCACATTAGAGGTCCTCCATAGTATCCCAGCCCACACCATCCTAGTTATCACCCTTCCTTTTCCTTGTTTCTTGTCCTTCCTGGACACTTTATCTCTTTTGAACAAGACAGAAGATAAAGTGAGTCTGTTACTACTTCAAAAAGTATCTCTCATAAGGAAAAACCAAGTAAACCTGAGTCCCAGTATTTGAAAAAAGAAAACACATTTCTCGTTCTTTTTCTAAAGCCAAAGTCTAGGCCAACCCTACTGTGTACACAGAAAGTCTTTTGAGAAAAGATGAAGGTTCTTGTGGGATATGGATTGCATGTCTCAAAAGATAACTTCTCCTTTTGACCACTCACTCTGTAAGGTTATGTATTTATTTGTTTAGAATCTTGTCACTATGCAAATGTTACCTCTATCAAAGCACATTTTTTGTTTTGTTTTATTCATTATTATAATCCCACTGTTTTCGATTATCTCTAGTAGATGCTAAAAATATTTGTTAAGAAGTTAAAAGAATACTACTGTTCCTTATCAATGCCTTCAACACCACATATTTATTTTGATGTACAGAAAATTTTATCGTGAAAGTTACATGACTTAAAATAATTTAGGAAACCATTTCCTTATGTTTCAAAATGAACCTCAGGCATATTTTCTGAGGATAAATATGCCAGTTACCTACTCCAGAATTTCCTTCTCTCTGTAGGAAGTGAGCTGTACAGATCTTTTGCTTTTCTTAGCTGATTATAGGTAGTGAACATGGTGGAGTTTTAATATGGAGATAAAAGCAAATCACTGACAGGTTCTAAAAGCATTTGGTAGGAAAAAGTGTGTCTCCAGCTAAATATCAAAAAAGAGAAAGAAAACTAGAATAGGGCCAAGGGTGGCACAATTCAAAATATAAGAAGATATATGATTAAAAATCAGTTGCTTAGTGAAAAAGTTGTACAGCTGAGCAATAAATTTTATGAACAGACTCTGGGCTCTAGGGATAAAGTTTAGGGAGGAAGATGTGCAAATTCACTGGGAGATAAGAAAGGGGGGCTTAGTAGTAGTTGAACATTGTGGCTACTGGAGGGTTCAACCTCAGTGCCAGGCCTCATTTGAACTAAGTCCACCTTTAGATCTAAGACATTCACATCATGCTCTGCCCTTCATTACTGTGTAGGTTATCAACCTGACTAATCATGTTTTTGAATCTAACTTTTCCTCATTCTTTGCATTTGAAGCACCGTATATCCTATGGGTATCTTCTTAGCTGAGACTCAAACGTGCAATATGGAGGATGACTTATGATTGAATATGATGATGAATATGATCTAGATGTTCTCTGCGTACATGAATTTGCCACATTGAAACCCAATATTTTGTAACAAATAGGCTCTCATAAAAATATTTTCCAGATCTCACCATTGTGCAGAAAATGGTGAGAACCCCAGCAGACTGCAGATGAGAAAAAATTGTTGGAAAACAGTGGGAACTAGGAAAAGTATCAGATATTGACAGTATCAGATACTGGAAAATCTGGGAAAACAGAATAGGGAATTTGGAAATGAAATCAGACAAAATTTCATGTTTCTATCTAAAGCAATTGAAAAATATAATGTAAATCATTTCTGAAAATTTTATTTGAGGTGAGTATGGAGAATTTGTTTACTTGAACAATTATAGGTAGTTACTATAAAGAAACAAGTGCTCAATTATCTTCTAATTTTCAATGCAATAGCTAAACATTGTTTCTTAAGTGTGGGCTGCCAACTACAGGCTCTAGCTTACCCTGGAACATGTGTGAAAGCAGTAAGTTTGGGGCTGTACCCCAGATCTACTGAATAAATATCTGTGGTAGAGCCAGAGACAATGCATCTCAACAAGAACCCTGTTAATAATATGAGGAATAAAGATAGAGAACTAGTGGAATCGAACCAGAGCAAAAGAACCGAAGTTGGATGGGCCAGCTGGGCTGCTGTTACCGTAGCTCACTTGTATACCAGGACAGCAGTGGCTACTGCAGAGATCAGGGACCAGGGCAAGCCTGGGAACCATTGCAGAGGAAGTATCAGAGAGAGGTAAAAAGACTGAATTTCAGAAATGAAAAAGAAGAAAGTGTCCAACAGAACTGTCATTGCTGCCTTCCGAGAGTCAGCCAGTGACCATTAGTCAGTATTAGGTCTTTGCATGCCAGGGCCATTGTTGGCAGGAAGAAGTAGGAACAACCTAATGACTGCAGTGGAGAGACAGAACTTTAAAAATAAAACTAGGGAAAGGTATCCATAGGGAAGAAAGTAATCTGATCTGCAGAGCTGGGGAGCTGTCAATTAGTATAACGTTGTCATGTGCAGAGTTAGCATAGATGCTCCTGTACTGTACAGAAAGGTGTTTATCAAAATGAGGTAGGGGCAGGAGAGGCCAGACAGATGGCAGAAGGGGTAAGCTCGGGCAGAGAGGCCAGATAAAAATAGTGGGAGCAGGAGCAGAAGCGAAAAGCCACAGAATTCCAACTCTTAGTCAGAAAAAGAAGGAAGATGAAGGACTCTCAAAAATAGGAAGGAAAAGGAAAGCTGTGTGTGTGTGTGTGTGTGTGTGTGTGTGTGTGTGTGTGTGTGTGAGTGTGTGTGTGTGTGTGTGTGTAATATTCTTGTGTAGTATCCTAGTAATCTTTTGTGCTTTATACAGAAAGACAAATAGGAGAAGAGAAAGTATGTCTTTTGCCCTTTCCCCCTTTACTAGGAAACTATATTGTGAAGGTATATTTTAAACATTTTACAAGGGCATCAATAATAAAATTGTCCAAATATAGTCATATTTTTCACATAAATGCAACTTTGAACAATGTTTATTCTATGGCTTTATAAAAATAGTTTATAGGCACATTTAATTCCTATGAACAAGAGGACTGCTCACATTAACAATAACAGCATGCTAAACTTAAGAGAACAAACTTTGAGAGCTACAGCGAGTGGGTTATTTAGTTTTGTAAAATTTTATTAATAACAATTAGCAATCGACCTCTTTAAAATTCCTTTTGTTCAGGATCCATTGTGTTGATCCTGAAACCCTGTTTTGTCTAAAATAAATGAAGCTTAGATCTCCACCTAGAGGATTTATAGAATTTTGCAGATTTTATAAAAATAATTTGCAGTCCTGGAAATCCTTTCTCTCCATCTTTGTCTCTATCTTTTTCTCTCTATCTCTTACCCTTCTCCCTCCCTCCCTCCCTCCCTCCCTCTCTTTCTCTCTCTCTCTGTCTGCCTGTCTGTCTGTCTGTCTGTCTGTCTGATGAAAGGTTTTAAAGAGCTCTCTTTATGGAATGTATTGGTACATTTTAGGTATATATATAATGATCACATTCATCACTGAGGATTTGTACATGATGTATCTTATTTCTTATTTTTTTCCCACTTCTCTTGCTTTCCTTCCATCTGCCTATCCCCTACCCCTATTTATTTAAGATCTAGGATAGTTATCAACAGAACACTTATAGTTGCAAATTCATACTAGCTAGACTACAACTAAGAAATGAAGCTGATTTTTTATTACAATATGTAATAGAACAGATCAGGCACAAATATACAATCATCTTGCCAAACAACAGTACTGTAAGACCACTAATTGAGATATGCATAGCAATTTTTATAAAATAAACATCAAATGTAAATCTACTTAAATCTTTTTTAGACATTTAATCCTTTTATTCATTGAACACTCTTTGTAAATGTGTCCAGCAGCAGATGCAGCTTCTTTCTCATTCTCTCATGTCTTCAAAAGACATGTTCAGTCTGTCTATCAGATCTATCCTGTGGCCCCATCTCTGATTTTTGTGATTTTCTATTGTTATTGATAACAAAGGATTGCTACATTTTGTTCTTCAAAATAATGCATTTAAAATATACATAAAGGCTATGAAGTATCTTTCCTTTTTGAAAGGAGCTAATGTAGAAAACTCTTTAAGTTATTTTGTTCACTCTAAAGGTGATATGTTAACATATTCAGCAGATGGTGGATAGAGTACAGATTTGGGAGAAGGGTTTTTAGCTCCACTTATTTTATTAGGAATTAAAGATATCTCATTTTCTGACTTAAGATGAATTTTTAATCATCATGTATCTCCATTATCATTGTGGCATCTCTATTTGCTCTGTTATCTTCATCTGGTTGAATGTTTTGAATTTCTTTCAAACTGTACATATTACTGTTATTCTCAAGATCTATTTCGTCATGAGGCATCCCATTTCTGGTTTCACAAAAAGTTGAAGCACTCAAATCCTTAACTGTATTGGCCTCCTCAACAGAGCTTGAATCAGGTAATACAGGTTTCACACTTATTCTGTTTTCCCAAGTTTCCTGCTTTTCTTCTGTGGTGCCTTTCAAGGTCACTTGTGCAGTGTAAATCGACCTAACAGAATTTGTCTTGCTTTCATTGAGCATATTTTCTTCTTCTCTTTCTACTCTTTTTGTCTCCAAGTTTTCAGTGCCACCCTCTATGGGTAATGCATATGTTCTGTCAGTTTCTTTTCTGCTACTATTGGTGAGATGCCAGGTGGCTTGACCACCAAGAGGAGAAGTACTGATTTCCTTGGGAAGCTCTGTTGGATTCTGGTACGGAACGGAATCTGTTGTAAGTGGTAGGCTTTTCTTGGACTGCCTCTGGGAGATGACCAAGGAATCAGAAGTTTCTGTGATAGAAAGATTTATTCCTACTCTATTTCCTTCATGGTCTATAATGTTACTTTCCAAAACTGGATGTGATATTTTGGACTTTGTCATTAATGTTTTAGTTTCATTTCCAAGTCGTTCATGATCAGAGTTTTGTTCTTCATGTTGTAAAATTTCATTTTGATCTGAAAGGTGTTCCTTGTTGTAGGTGTCTGACTTGTGGACACCCAGTATTTGAGTTTGGCTTCTAAGGGACATAGAAAAGTGGTTTAGCTCACTAGTCTTCAATTTCTTTTGCTCCATGTACTCAGTGAGCTCTGTTGCCTTGTGATCACCAATCCCACTGGAAGGCTGAGAAGGTGAAATGTACTCTCTTGCACTTTCCAAACTATCTGGTAAAAAACTAGGAGCTTCCAGTTGGAGCCGAGTTGCACTCTTCTGTGGCTCAGCTAAGAACTGAGAATGTGAGGGATTGTCTTCAGTACCTGCGGGTGTGGGCTGGGGTAAGGTGGGTGAGTCTACACTAGGAAAAAGATCAGGTGGGTAGGAGTGGTCCTGTACAGAGTCCTGGTGGCCTGCAGACAGCATCTTGACACTGTGGGAAGGAGCACTTCTACTGTTCCTTTTGTAAAAGGGTGTCTGCTTTGAGCGATGCTGGTGTTGAGACTTGTTACTCTCTAGCTGTTGAGGGAAATCTGCAGTAGACACAAGGTTTATTTTGGGTTTTTTCTCAGAAATTTTAGGTAGTGTTTTATGAGAAACTAATACTTGTTTATGTTTCCTTGGCAGCTCTGGTACAGATTTTTCTGGATGGATTCTGACTTTTCTAAAAGGATGTAAATTTAATTTCAACCTTAAATTTTGTCCTTTAATTTTGCCTTTGAGATGAGATTGCTTGATTCTCATCTTTTTCAGCATGTGTGAATCAGTGGACCATTCTCCTACTTCATTTTTCTCCCCATGGCTGCTACCTTTTTTGAGATTCAAGTTGATGAGTTGGTTAATATGACTTTCACGCTGCTTCCATTGAGTTGATGTTTTAGATGATGTAACCAACCTCTTTTTTCCTACTAAATCAGGGTAGTAGAAATTAGCCTTCTTTGGGGAATATGCTTTCTTGATTTTTGTTGATAACCTTGAAAATTCCATGTTATCTTCATTCTTAAGGAATTTTTCTATTGCGCTATTAATTTTGATTTGTTCTGCAGACTTTGAAGGTTTGCTACGATTTTGCTTCATTTCTTTGAAGTAATCTTGAAATTGATCACAGAGCACATATTTACAGGAAAGGGTATTGTTTGGCTGAAAATCCTGAGTCTTGTTCTGCTTTGACAGTCCATGAGAATCATCATATTTTGATCTATGTTTGCAGAAGATCTTTTGTACATAGTGTTCCTGAGACTCACAAGGCTTGGATGTTGAGCTTGTAATAAAATGTCTCTGCCTGTGAGGCTGTAAGCCATTGTCTTCTTTTTCCATTGGTGACTGCCATGATTCATTTGTTAAATGCTTTTCAAGATGTTCTCTTGCCAAAGCTGAAGCGGATGTTGCATATCTTCTTCTAAATGT
This sequence comes from Petromus typicus, assembly GCA_004026965.1. Lineage (NCBI taxonomy): Eukaryota > Metazoa > Chordata > Mammalia > Rodentia > Petromuridae > Petromus > Petromus typicus. The sequence continues at coordinate 60,778 of PVIR01003972.1, read as the reverse complement.
GTCACTGCTGATATCTGCTGAAGAATAAATGCAGGAATTTAGTACTGGGCAGAATTTTATTACCTCGACCAACAGATGCTCAGGAGCCTCATGGAAAGTATAAAAATGACTCCTCCGATTATAACAATTCTTGAACATTTGCTCGTTTTTATCCAGTCCATGAGAGATACTTGGCAGTTTGGGATGTTTACAGTGGTACACACCAGGAGCACAGTTCAGTCAGCTGCACTGCCGACTAAAAGCTACAGAACTGGAAATATAGATGTCATTCATAGTTGGAATCTTTAGATCAGCTGTGGGGTAGGATAACCTTAAAGATAAATAATATCATTCTTTTTCAAGTGGCATGGTAAGTTATTTGCCTTCATTTCCTATTTGGAACTCAACTATGGGCAAGAATATGAGGGAAATATTGAGTAATGTTCAGGTTTCACATAGAAATAACTTAAACAATAAAAGAGAGATACATTGAATCAGTGAAAGTAGATATCTTCTCATTCTCTATTCCTTAATACAGTGTTCATTAAATATTTGTTGAATGCAAATATCAGAATATGGCCTGATTTGTATTGTACCAATTTTGGCTTAACACTATGAATTGGCATGGGTAAATGTAATATTAAGGTATATATTAAATAATCCAAATAGCACCATAACAATTATATTATACTAAATCTTATATTATACTAAATCTAAAATATCCATTATCTGATTTACAACATCCATAATCTACTGAAAAACTGTTATTGTAATTTTTACAGATGAAGAAACAAGCTTAGCAAAATATCTGTCTCACTTTATAGTTCAGACTAGTCCTGAACTCACTAAATAGCTCAGGACAGTCTCAAACTCACAGCAATCCTCCTGCCTCTGCCTCTAGAATGCGAAGATTACAAGTGTAAGCCACCATACCCAGCACTGTGGGATGTGGTGCTGATTGCTGGTGAACGTGAGTCTCCACGCCCAGCATTGTTGCATGTGGTTACTGAGGCTCGAACTTGGGACCCTGGCTTGTCAGGAAGATGCCGGAACCACTGAGATAAATCCTCAACCTATTTTTTTTCTAGTTGTATATCTACTAGATAATGTGGCCAAAGCTTGAACCCAGGTCTGTCTGACTTTAAATTCTGTCTTCCTAACCAGGATAAATATGAAAATTACATCTTATCCTTATACTCTCTCCTGTTTTACAATTTTTTTTTTCTTTTTGAGACAGAGTCTCACTTTATAGTTCAGGCTGGTCCTGAACTCAACCTTGAACTCAGCAATCCTCCTGCTTCTGCCTCCTGAGTGTTGAGATTACAGGTGTGAGGGACCATGCCCAGCACTGCGGTATGTGGTGCTGATTGCTGATGGGTGTGAATCACCATGCCCCAAACTGTTGTGAGTGATTACCAAGGATTGAACTAGGGACCTTGGGCTTGCAAGACAGACGCTGGAACCACTGAGCTAAATCTCCGGCCCACACAAAATTGTTTTATTCAGAAGATAATGAAAGATTTTGATGCTGTCAGGAAAAAAAAAAAAGATATATATATAAGATCTTTCTACCAACTTGGTGGGTGGCCAACTGGGAGCTACTTACGTACTGAGTTTTAGAAGATCAGACTAAATAGATACTTTATTCAAATAAGCAAATTATATTGAGGAGTAAGCTGAATGTATCTGATTATCAGGGTTCTGGAAGTCAAAGACAAACAATATAAGAACTATTAAACTAGATCATCTCTAAAGCCCTCTTTGTCTTGCTAGTCTATATTTCTGTGTGTTTCCAAGTTACAAGGCATAAGCGTCCTGCCATCACTCCTGTTGGCTCTATTCAAGGCAGGAAAGATGGCCTTGGTTGTTTTCTTCTCAAATACCTGCCATTTCAGGCTCCAGTGCAATCCTCAACATGTACCAGAATTTCAGGTGTTCTGAGCAGTAATTTATCACTCTGACAAACCACTGGCATCTGTGTGAAGCAAAAGACTCATTTTGAAATGGTTAAAAAATCTCTTCCTCTTCAAGGTAGAAGTTTCACATGAGAACTTCAAGCCCTGGATAGAGCTGACAGTTAAAGTGCCACGTCTGCCTCTTGTGAAAGGCTAAGAGCTTATTTCTTTATAAGATAAAACCAATCCATTCTGGGTTTACAGCAGAGGTGGCTTTCCTCGGCCATCTCTCTCTCTGCAGTCAAATCAGCAAACCCCAGAACTGGCAAGTCCTGGAGTATGAGGAATACAGCTAAATAAATCACATCCTGCCTTATGCCACACATAAAATAACAGTTTCATTCTTATCCACTTGTCCTCCGATCCATCCTTAAGGCCAGATTCCCATGGAAAGAATTTCTTGATGCACCTCTGTCATCCCTATTCTGAGAGGAAGCACCATGCTATAAACCAATTCAAATAAGTGACAGGAACCTCTTTACAGAGCAGCTGTCAAAGTTTTCACTGCTGAGCCTGAAAGCATTGGCTTATGATGCAGGAAGAGAAAGGAAGACATTTAATTCATTGCCTCTCCCTAAATATTGACATCGCCCATGTACAGTAGGTAGATGTCACGGCCAGATTCACTTGGCTCCCAACATGGGACGATGAATTAAGTCCTGACTTTCCCTGAACTGGGAAGTTATCATCCTTGACAGCTCAGCAAGCAAAGTATGTTTCTTGACATCATTCCTGAAATGAATCACTAGCACAAGAAGGCCCATTCTTCTAGCATGTCATGCTCTGGGAAGGTCGCTTACTGCAGAATTGGCATTAGTGCTCGAAGGATGTTAGAATGAAAGCTGATGCTCACCCTCCCATAAATCTTCAAAGGAATATTGCTATTTAAAACGCTTCTTTTTTTAACACTGTTAAGTGATGGACCTTAAACTTCTCTTTCAACAGACAGGAGATGCACCTTTAAATTCTGAAGGTAAGGACACACCAGCTACATCTAAACACACACACACACACACACACACACACACACACACACACACACACACTTTATATCTTCAGAAGAGGAGTAGAATGGTGCTTTTGTGGTTATTATAGCACTAATTTGTTGAGGAAATTAAAGATTTCCCCTCCTTCAGAGGAAATTAGAGTAGGATATTCTGACACAAGACAGACTCACCTATTGTTCTTGTCATAAGGTGTGACAGGGCTTGAGACTGGACTTCTCCATGCTTAAGACTCCTTTGCTTTTCAACGCTTCTTGGACAGTAATTTGTTACTGATCCTGCATCATTACAAGCTTCCCTTTTCCCAGGAGGCTCTGAGCATCCAGACTGCAGCAGCCTGTGGTCCAGGCAGGAGAAAGCACTGTCGACTCCACGATCTTTCCCTTTCAGGTTTCTAAACGATTCATCAAGGGCTGCAGACTCAGAGGCCAGTGTTGCTTGGTGGCTGTTTTCTTGTAAAAGTGGCATTTCGTTTTTGGGCCCCACAGTGGACATGACCTTTATTTCGTTTTCCTGAGTTAAGTGGCAGTTACAGTATCCTTTAGTGTGGTAATTTCTTGCCTCATGAGCACACAGGGATTCATCCAAGGTTCTGCAACAAAGATTTTCTGATGTGTGTTCATTTGTTTTGCTTTGTTGGAGTTTCCAGTTAAATGCAACTAACCCTAGGCAAGTGAGACCAACAACTCCTATGACAAATAGAGAAGCCGTTTAAGGATAAATAACATCATAGGAAAAAAATATAAATCACCAAACTGAAACACACAAGTACATAGGTTCATGGCTTAATGGGCAGCGAGTAGATGGGAAGTGTGTCACCATTTGGAAAAATAGTGGACCAACAAAGGTCATTTTAACTGACGTCATTTTGCTTTCCAACATCTATCCATCTGTCTATCTGTCTATTTAACAACACCAGAACCTTTTTAATAGAAAAAAAGAGCTCTTCATAGGCTGAAATTCATTCAAGAGAAAATAATTCTTGCATTGGAATTATTTTTTTCTGTCTGTGAAAAATCTGTTTAATTCCAAATTTCCTGTTTCTTAAATCATAATTTTAAAAAAGACAAAACACTCATATGCCCTAACCTTCTCCCCCTAAAAGATCAATTTGCTCTACATGCAATTGCCATATTTTAATCATTCTCTGAAGATTACCATTGCCCCAGCTCATTGGCTTCCCATTACTAAAAAGGCCAAAGTCTTTAGCATTCAAGATTCAATACAATCTGGCTATTAGCTCCTAGGTACCTAGCCTGATTTTTCACTATTCCCTGCATTCAAACACTATATTGAAAACTATCTAATTCATTATTAGTCTTAAAATATATTTCTTAGCTTTTGTGAAAGCTCTTAGTAATGCTTGAAATGTATTCTCCTGTCTCTGCTTATTTAAACTGTACTTACTCTTTAAAATTTTCATCAGTGTCTTCAAATTCCTTAATGCTTTTGCTGTTTTTTTCTCTACTGCAAAGATCATGTGAGCTACCATGAAAAGATGAACAGCATCTAACCTCAGACGGCCTGGTACTGTCATTTCAAATGCTACATGAGCGTAGCTTGTCCTCTGAGTAAAGTTGTCAAGGACAGTGTTACTCAAGACCACCTGTAGACTCTCCTCTTTAGTGCCTCACTTTTTCCCACCTAGAAGTTCAAGCCAAACTCTGTGAGTCCTATCTCCACTGGCTATCACAGTGATTTTGTTCCTGAGCTTCTAAGAAGGATAATGTTGTGCTCATTTTTTAACTTCTTCACTGTCTGTCCTCCCTCCTAGAATTAAGCTCTCTCAGGAAACACACTTTTTCAGTTCAGTTCAAAATTCTATTCCTACTGCCCACAACTCGTTCACAAAGAAAATGCTCTGGAAATGTTTGTTGATTATTCTTCAGTAATAGAAGAAATCCTGCTGATAATTTCTGATGGTGAAATGGGCACTGTAATTTTAGAAACAAATGGATCTAAGATCATGAAAAGAGAAAGTCAGTATAGACTGAAGAAGGAGCTCTGAGTGTGAAGCCCAGTTCTGCCCACACAGCAGGTGTGGCTTTGGATTAGTGGTTCCCTCCCCTGGAAGTAAGGATGATGGCCGAGAGGATCCCAGCATTCCAGGCACGTCAGTCGGGAGTAGTGTGTCTGTTTCTCTCCAATGGTGACAATGTTCACAAATATATGATATTTTGAATTTGAAAGCAAAGGAAGAATGTCAGGCATGATTGTTTCTGTTTTTTAGTTAAAGGTAAAGTGAAGAAAATAGCAGTTTCTGGTAAAAAAATATTCCAGAGCTTTTAGACTACTGGAGCTTTAAATATTGTATTCAATATATATGAAGTGGACTCTACAACAGTACTAAAACACATTCAAATAATTTAATCTCTATTAATTACACAATATTCTTTTAAAGTTTTAGCACAAATTATATTATACCACTTTATTGTCAGATCCTAGTGTATAGGTTTTTCCAAGCAAAGATCTGGGGTGTTTTATTGTGTTGTGTTTTGTTTTGTTTTCAGAAGGCAGGAAAAAGTAAAGGTGATGTTTCCCCTTTTATCTCTTTTTTATTTTTAGTATAATTACTATCATATAGTAATTGTACTAATGAATGGCTTTCCTGATAACATCTGCGTATGTGCATATAATGTCCTTTAACCCTGACCACCTCCCCTACTAAGAATTTGGGTCTAATAGATTAAAAATATATGAGAAAAATTAATTCTAAACATTCTTGATCTCTCACATGGAACAAGAAAATCCAAAACTCACAATTCTAGCCTGAGTTTCTTATTTTTAAAAAATATTTCTGATCCTTATTTTTCCTTCTTTCCCAAGTGGTAATAATTGATACCAATCAGAGATTAAGTGAGATAATATATGAGCAAAGCTGCTCCCCTCGTGGCAGGAGGGAACCAGAAAGCAAGAAGGGGCCAGGGTCTTAGAACCTCCCTCAAAGGCCTGATTTTCCCCCAGGAACTTTGCTCCCATTGACTCTGAAGCTCCCGTAAACTCTCAATAGCACCACAATCTGTTGACCAGCCCTTCAGCATGTGAGCCATTAGAGGACATTGAAGGTAGAAATCATAACCTTCTAGCTGGGATAGTCACTTGGGTTTTGTATGGCTGAGTTAGGTCTTGGGAAACTCAACTATTAGGGGAAAAAAGTCCCAAAAACAAATCATGAGGAGAGTATTTTTTACGATTAGTGAATTTTGAAAGCAAATAAAGAAGGAAAGAAAGAACTATGTATTCTTAAAAGCACACATCAGCTAGTGATGTAAGAGTAACCATCACCAAATGAGAGGATGGTTACTGCCCTGATTTCTCTGAGCTGTAAGAGCTTGTGTGGTCTCCTGTTATCCATGCTGGACATAAAGCTGCACCTACATGTAGGTGTGGTCACTGGCTGTCAAGGTGGCGTGCAAAATGGCAAAGGGATCTTGTAGACAGACTGGCTGCATTCTCACATTGTTTAAATTCCCATTGCTGTGGGCACTGTTGTCATTTTTTTAATTGAAATCTTTATGGTACATTATGTATACACATCATGATTGCATTCCACAATGGGGATTTGTGCCAGTATAAGACACAACTTAATTCTCATTTTTTTCCCATAGCCCTATCCACCCTACCACCCCCCATATACATAAAATTTGTTTCCTTACTTTTTTGTTATAATCTCATTATTTTCCCCCTTCACCTTATTTAACTTCGAATATTTTCTATTTCACAATATATAACATACAATTCTAGAACTTTATTTTCTCATACCAGAGAAAAGATGGGATATTTACCTACCTGTGATCTATTTATTTCACTTATGAGGAAATCCTCAAGGTATGTCCATTTAAGTATAAATGATTCAAAATTATCATTTTTATGGCAGAGTAATAACTCCATTCTGTAGAAGAGCCACAGCTTTTTTATCCAGTCTCCAGTTGATGAACATTTGGGTTATTTCCAAGATTTAACAGTCACCAACTGAGCTGCTATAAACATGGGTGCACATATGTCACTGTGATATGAGTCTTTTAATTCTTGTGGTGTACGTACCTAGTAGAGCAATGGCCAGGTCAAATGGTACCTCCAACCCTAGCTTTTAGGAATCTCCAAACTGATCTCTACAGGGGTTGAACTAAATCTAGCTCTTTCACTGTGTACCAAGCTAAAATCAAAGTGGATAAGAGACCTAAATATTAAAACAGACACTCTAAACCTGCTGCAAAACAGGTTAGGTAAAACTTTTGAAGACAATGGCTTAGGGAAAGACTTCTTGAACAAAACCTCTATAGCACAAGTATTGGAAGAAGAAATCCGCAAATCGGACCTCATTCTTTTAAAAAGCTTCTACACAGCAAACGAAACCACCAACAGAGCAAAAACGCAACCAACAATGTGGGAAAAATCTTTACCAGCTGTTCCTTAGACAAAGGTTACTACCTAGAATATATGAAGAGCTCAAAAAAATCAGCCCACCCAAATTTAAAGACCCAATTCAAAAATGAGCATCTGAAATGAACAGATATTTTTCAGAGGAAGAAGTAAGAGCAGCTAAGAAGCATATGAAGAAATGCTCAACATCATTAGTCATCTGAGAGATGCAGATGAAAACAACACTGAGATTTCATCTCACTCCACAAAGAATGGCTGTCATTTCAGAATTAGCCAGCAACAAATGTTGGTGAGGCTGCGGAGAAGAAGGAACCCTTCTCCACTGTTGGTAGAACTGTAGACTCGTACTGTTGTCATTTTTAAGAAGTGTTCTAGTAGTTTCTGGGTTGGCCAAAACTAAGGGCAAATGAGTGATAACTACTCATAGAAGCACTAAAAACTTCTTATTCACTAGGTCATGGAGTGAGAAGTGTCAAGATCTTAGTATTTGGTGTAAAATATCTACTGACTAGTTTTAAATACTGTACCTTTGATTGTTAACATTCTTTTTAATATGATGACATAGTTGTAGCTAAAGAGCCAAGTGTAATCTAAGCAAAACTACAGTTCTTTTTCTTATAATTAAGTGGTACACAAAATCATCATACTTATTCAGAAGGAAGTGACTTTTAGAGGAACAAATTAGTATAAGATCAGAGTCTTAAATAATGTATTTTCAAGATAATAAATTTAATAATTAGCCAAACAAAAATATTTAATATGATAATTTTATACATTAACTCTCAACATACCTATAATCACTTTTATAATTTATCATAAATTATCTATTGCATTCTAAACCTTTCTAAACCTTTTGGATTTATATGTACATCTACAGTAATGACAACTGTTACCTTAAAAAAATGTACTTCTGAATAATATTTCTAAAATGTAAAAGATACTAAAAATTATCCTGTTGTAATATTTCCAGCACAATGTCCTGAGAAACACTAATTCAATGAAATCTTCTACGAACAAAAGGATTCATGATCAAATAAGTTGGAGAAATGCTTCACATTATATCTCCCTAAATATTCATGATACATACTTATTAGAATTTGAAAGCCCAGGTGAAATGCAACAGACAATAAGTCTGCTTTATGTTGTTTAACCTAGAATTCTCCAAACCTACTGATTGCTGTAGTCTATCATGTAAGTATCTGTGCCTCTCTCTGGTTTTGTTAGAACATCTCTTAGTTATTCCCTAGGACTACTATTCTAAGAAGCACATTTAAGGCTATTGCTCTATCCCTTCTATCATTTATGGTAAATTATTTCTTAGCACATATAATTGCTAACATGGTTACACGGCTTTTAAAGTACTTTATCTTACTGAGATAAATTGAAATTCTCTTTCAAGTTAGTGTGATTGGTGCTGGTGGTAGTTCCATTGTCTAGAACAGATGGTGGTCTCCACGCTTTTTAAAAGTGTAATTGTCAGGAGTCAAAAACCTAGTGTTCATGTGATTCACCAGTACTTGTTATTAAGTAATGATTTATAGCGTATATGCAAAATGCATCACTTCAGTCCTGGATTCCATTTGTAGGTATCTGGCCTTCCAAATTTGGAGTGTACATGTGCACACGTGCACACACACACACACACACACACACACACACATACATACACACACACAGTCATCATCATCATCATCATCATCATCATCTCATGTAGGCTTCAGCATTCATTTAGAGCTACATAACTCAAGAATTCTAGTGCACATTTGTCCTCAACTAATAACATCACTTGATATATTCACTTAATGAGATTTAATGATAGGCAAAGTATAATTTTTAAATTTTCATTAAAAATATGTAAGGATTCAATAAACTTGAGACTTTCATAACTAAATGGATACACCTTGAGGACATAGCAGCAAAATACATAGGAGCTAAATGTACAAATACCACATCATTTCTCTGGTGTGAGAAATTGAAGGTGTAAATGAGGACGAAAATTTATAACATGTGAAATAGGGAGAAAATGTTCAAAGAGGAAGAGAACTAGGGGAGGGAGGCAGAGCAAAGGAATGAAGAGAAAGAAAAATTGAAAGTAAGAAAAAAACAAAACGTATGTGCACAAGGAGGAGGGGGAGGAAGGAAGGGAGATAGGAAGTAGGAAACACAGGAAACAAGATATATCATGTACAGGTACAAATTCTCAGGGAAGAATATGATGATAAGCTCCACATAATGTACCAATGAGCTCAATAAACTATTTTTAAGAGAATATTTAAGGGCTGAATATTATCCTCTCCTTCAGTGGCCTGGGGGAGGCATCGGAGTCATTTTTGGAAAAAATTAAATAAACAAGTGTTCTAGAAGAATCTATACCCCTCCAACAGGAGAAAAACTAAGGCACGCAAAGGTTAAATATCTGTAGCATATGAGATAACTTGTAAGAGTAGAGATAGAATTCAGAGTAGAACAGACAGTTCAGTTGCACAGGTCAAGCGCTTGTTACTGAGCTATTTGTCTGCAGTAGATTAGGGGTATGTAGGTATCATGCTTATTGTGGGAGCATCACACAAGTTAACTGATCCGAGATTGTAAACTTAGTTATATCAGGCCTGGAGCTCTTGAATTACAGGCCCCTTCCATCCTGTTAGACAGCTTCCCTAAAGGACAACTTGTGATTGCACCCACTGGGCTAATGTCATACCACGTGAACTGTCATGCTGTCCCATCCCCACAATCCCCGCTAGTCCCCCCACCTGGGTTTCCTAAGGAAATCATCATTCAGTGGGGTCACAGACAAGGGAGAAGGGGAGGGCAGACTTCTCCCTAACACACCTGCAAAGCCAAGCACGGTCAGCACGGCCACATCCTGCCCTGGGGGGAGGGGACGTCCGTCCTTTAGAACCAGACTCAGGTTGGGAGCCTTGGCATCGCAGTTGGTCTCAGACAGCCTCAGCACACTTCTTGTGGCCACAGATGGCCCGGATGGCTGGCAGTTTATGTCCACGGCGTTTCTCAATGTGTGAGCAGAAGACTTAATGTAGTTTCTTAAGAAGCGGGCCAAGGGGTACAGATCACAAGTACAGCTCCATTGATTCTCATCTAAGCTCAGGAGGCTTAACTGCTTCAGTGGAGTAAAAACATCCGGCAGGTGGGCCAGCCTGTTCCGAGAAAGGTCCACTTCCTGTAGCTGAGGCAGGGGGAGGAAAGCATCTTTATCAATGTAGGATATGAAATTGTTAGATAAATCCAGATGCCTCAGGTGATGGAGGTTGGTGCCTCCAAAAGAGGTGTCTGTGAGATTAGTGATCTGGTTGCCATCCAGCTGGAGCCGGCTTAGGGCCCGGGTGTCCCGGAACCAGGCCCCTCGCAGGGTGCGCAGGGCATTGTTGCTGAGCACCAGCACCCGCAGGTTGCGGAGCTTGCCGAAGGTGTGATCAGCCAGAGAGGAGCTGGATATGCGGTTGTGGCCGAGCAACAGTGTGCGCAACTGAGTCAGGCCGTACAGGGCGTCTTCCTCCACGTCCTTGATCCCGTTTCTGCTCAGGGAGAGCAAGGCAAGGTTAAACAAGGGGGACAGATTTGTGCTCTCGACAGAGGAGAGGTGTCCATCCGTGATGATTAAAACCCTCGTGGTAGCGGGCGCTGCTGTGGGGAGAAAAGCACAGGCTAGAAGAGGAATACACAGGAGTGGAAGGAAGCATGGTCGGGCGCAGAGGGAGCCGGAGCCCTCTAAGCCATTTCACCCCCTGCCTAAGAAAAACAAACCCAATGAAAGTGGCTCTCTGATTTCTAAATTTAAGAGGAAGCTGGCCATCTGTGAGAACGGTGAGTTTTCATATTCTTTGTTACTGTGACATGTTCGTTTGAGAAACATAAACCCATCTATTCCTTCAGATGTCCAAGTTAAGTCACTGTGTGGCATCACCCTCCGTGACATTGTTTTGAAAGTAGCCCGGGTCTCCTCCTTCTGAGGCAGTGTCCTGACCTGCTCTGTCTTCCTGTCCCACACAGATTCACAAAGGACAGAGCCTCGGTTGAGCTTCCTAACCAGTCTCCCACTAGCAGTGTCTATTTATGCCGTGAAGTCAGTCGTCTTGTCTCTCAAAGATAGAGGAGGGGGCGGGTGAGAAGGAGCGTTGGTTTCTGCTTTTTAGCTCCAGGCTAGAAGTTGGCAACTTGGTAAGGATCTATATTCTCTCCAGACAACCCGAGGCTCTGTCAGTGGGGTTCTCATTATAGTCTGGGCATCTTGGCCTCCTGTCTTATATCTGTTCCCTCCAATGAAGTCCATCATGTGATGACAGGTGGTACTCAGGGCTTCCAACTGTTAAATCCTTTCACCATAATCACCTCAGAGCTATCACTGCTCTGTCATTAGAAATCAAAGCCTTTTAACTCAATAAAGATGTATTATAATCAGGAGTTATTGTAACACATCTTTATCATGCTAAAATTGTTTTGACGGCAAATGACAGTGGCATAAGAATGGAAGAATCCATTGTCTCTGGGAGGTCTACAGGTGATATTAGAACAGTCACCACAGAGAAACAACTCCCCATTCCCTTAGGAAATGCACACTGCATAGCTGAAACAAAGACATTTTTTAAAAATGTAAAACACAAAGGAGTCTCACAGCGCCTTGTTTTGGAAGAATTGCTTCTATCCCTGCAGCACAGCAAGCTTAAATCAGGGGTATTTTGTTTGGGTTTTTGCTTTTTTTCTTAGCATTTCTAATTGATCGTTTGAATTCTATTAATTCTGGCCACTCTGACATTTTATTCCTCCCATCATTGTTTCTGTTATGAGTTGGAGGAGTTTGTTTTTATGGATCCCCAGTCCTTTAGGGATTTGTCAACTCTGAATGAGCGGGTATTATTTCTACCGATTACTTCTTGTCTAAAACTAGACAGAAAGGCTACTCACAAGCCATCCATTTACTTCTCTGTGTTTGTGTGATCTAACTTCGCACACTGAATTCTGTGAACGAGGAGTTTAAAGAGATCCAAAAACATAGTTGAGAAATATTTGTTTCTCATGGGCAGCAGCTGTCTCTGCACATGTGCACCCAGAATTCAGTGCAGTCAGGAAGTCTGTGTTAGGGGAAAAGCTTCAGAGTTAGAATGTTCTAATATGATGGGAAATAGGACATATACTAACTATCCTTGAAACCTTCCTCCAGTCAGGAATGATGGTATCTACTCCCTAATTCTTATAGAGTCTTGGGATTTTAGAAATGAAAGAAATTATCTTCTTCTACTTTATTTTAACTCAGTGTTGTTTCTGAAAATTTTCCACTGGCAGAGCTTATAGCTTGTTTATCTCTTCCTGAATATCAGGATGTAAATCACATTCTCCTCAAATTTGTTAATAAGGTGTCTTATTAAATTGTTGACTTAAGCAAGCAATATGTAATGAATACAGGCAGTGTATCTTGTTAGCATTTCAACAGCTCATTTACCACCAATAAAAAAAGACCAGACTTTCAAAATGAGATGCAGTTTGATAATAATCTGTTTCACTGGTACATCACTTAATCTTACTAATGCTAAACAATTGTTGTTCAGGTTTCTGATTCACTTGAATTTCTTTCAGCTAGTGGTAGGGCTCAAAGCTGTACAGAATATGTGCAAGAATAGAATGAATCTGGTTTTTTTTTTTCCCCCTGCATGAAATGGCCCTATTTTTGTACTAAGTATACCTCAGCCACCTCTGAAGGTCTTAAAATCAGTTTGGTCAAGTCCACCAGGAACAGAAAAACAAAATATTGTTCGCAGTCTCCTCAGCCAGTGAAAAAGGTCTGCTCTTTAAAAAGGTTACCTCTTTAGGCTGAGCCAGAAGGACAGTTCACACAATAAAAGGCATAGCAATGAATTTGCCAGGTACATTCAACACTGATTTTTAGATTTCATAGTTTTATTACCTAAGACATAGGTTAGCTGGTGACAGAGGGTTACATCTTCAGTGCACACCACACAGGACGGAGGGCAAGCAGCTACTGACTGCAGCACGATGCCAAAGAGGATGAGCCACCCACCTGAAAAGTAAATAATGTTGGTGTTTATTATTCATGCCTTCAGTCTCTATAGCTCCTGAGGCATTTTGATGATTTCTACTTTTTAATGAGAACATTGGTGCTCTCACAAAATACCAGCTAAGTGGCTAACATCCTTATTTGCAGAGTTTAAAATGAAATGTTAAAACATCTGATCAAAAAAACTCAATGAGTTCACATCCAAGGCATAACCAGTAGTACACATTACTATGGAAATTAAGTTACTTTGTAAAACACTTTCCAGTTTGCAATGTTTTTCAGCAAACATCATCTTATTTAGGTCTCTAAATTCTGCTATGCAGTTTGAGGCTAAGAAACCTGAAGCTCCAAATGGTTAACAAACCAGCCAACATCACATAGCTAGCAGGAGTTTAACAGACGCTTTCACTTTACATTCTATATTTTCTCTCTAGAATGCACAAGCTAATCTCAGGCACTGAATTTCACATAATTGCAACAGAATTATTTTATTCCTAGAAGATTTAGATGTCACACTTGGGGAGAGACTATGAAAAAAGATTAAAATTACAGGTTCTAACTTTGAATTTAGCTCTGTTATTTACTGATTATAATATCTCCAAAAATATTTTATTTTTCTTATTTTCTGCTTTTTCTTGTGTGAAATAGAAATAATAATAAATTCCTGCAGGACAGAGCATTGTATGAGTTAAATGAGGTGCTCGGAGTGTCCAGTAAATGTTAAATGTCACCATTATTTTTATGCTTTTTCAAATTCACAATGAAATGGCAACATCATATATATTTTAGTTCAGAAATGACCATTAACTTAAAATGTATTCCTTGACTGATTCTAAAATGTAAGAGAAAGGCTGCAATAAAGACTTCTATCTATACAAAACAGTGTAAAGAAACCATAAAATTGTTGATTCTTTCAGTGGTTTACCAAGTACTTTTATGCAAATACATGTACCCTCTGTATGCCAGGCACTGCTCATGGCATGGAGGACAGTAGTGTCCAGCCCCTGCCTACATGGGTGTACATTCTATGAATAGATATAAAAATACACAAAAACCCAGTAAGTGTTAAGACATATAATGATGCATGATGCTATGGAATGAAGACAGAAAACAAAGAGAGGAGTGAGCTTGAGCTTGTGGAAATACTGTCTGACGCAGTGTCGCTCATACATCTGCAGGACTGAGAGGTGCAGTGAGCTCTGGTGGCAGAGCCGCAAGCCTGGAATGGGTATGGCCACACTGGAGGGGGCATGAGGCACAGTAGGCTGGAGAATGGCAGCCCGAAGGCAGATGCTCACTTTAAACAGGAATGCAAAGTCGTTGGGTCTTTATCAAGTAAGATGGGAAGTAATTCAGGGCTCTTTGAGTGGCTCTGCCTGATCTGGAGTACATGCTTAAATGATCCTGTTGACTACTGTGCTACGAACATGCTTATAAAGGAACATATAAGCTGAAAAACATGGAAGGTAATTGTAAAAATATAAGCAGGAGACGATGTGGGTCCAGCAAGATGAGAGGTATGCAGATTCTGGATGAATTTTATTATGATGCAATTTATTTTAGCAAATCTGAGCTCAAATAAACAATCTAGATTATGTGCAAGAGCAAATAATGAATACTTATCTTTTAAAATGCTTTTTTGAGCAGTGGTAAAGTCATGTAAATACCTCATTATAACCCAAAGAAGGTGGGGAATGCAGGGCAGGGAGAAAAGGGAAAAAATGAGAATCAAGTCATGTCATATTCTGGTACAAACTCTTGATGTTGAATGTGATTATGATGTGGATTCATAATGTACCAATAAAGATAATTTTTTTAAAAAAGAATGAAATCAATCTAACTAGATGGCAGACTCAAGAAGACATGGCTAGGGAACTGGACCTAGAAGAGGACAGTGGATTTCCACATGCTGCGAATAAGTGAATCAGTCTGAGAAAACAGTAGGAACAGCATGAACAATAAAGCCAGTCTATTCTCTTTAGTTGTTCCTGGTCTAATTAGGATCTGCCCCACATATATGAGCAAGGACTGATCGAAAAAGATGGTATGTGTTTAATGGGAAAAAAATATTTCAGTGAAAGACACATCACTGTTAACACCCTCAAAATTCTCTCCCTTGCTTCAGACACACTTGTGCTATCATTTTTCTTACCTTCAGAAGCAGTTCTAGAATTATTTTCCTGAGTGTCTTCACAAGGTATAATGAGAAAGTACAATGAATGCTGCTGCTGCGTGCCATCAAAAGGAAGGCTTGTAATGTTGAGATTGTAACAAAAAAGAAAGGAAACAAATTTTATGTTTATGGGGGGGCAGTAGGGTGGGTAGGGCTATGGGAAAAAATGAGAATTAAGTTGTGTCTTATACTGGTACAAATCCCCATTATGGAGTGCAATCGTGATGTGTGTATGTAATGTTCCAATAAAGATTAAATTTTTTTTTAAAAAAAAGGAAGGCTTGTAAAAGCATTGTAGTGGATCCTACGCTGCATCATTCACTACATCTGGAACCTTAAGAATTAGGTCTCTTATTAAGTTGTGTCTTATACTGGTACAAATCCCCATTATGGAGTGCAATCATGATGTGTATATTTAATGTACCAATAAAGATTAAAAAAAAAAAGAATTAGGTCTCTTCTCCAAAGTCAAAATTACCATGGAAAGCAAACATTTTGAATGAGTTTAGAAATTTAGCTGGCTACCACAGCATATCTAAGACACATTGAACAGGACTTCCAGTTTGGAGGATGGACCAGAGATTTAGGTGGTTATACTCAGATTCCAGGATGCCTTTCTCCAGCATCTCTAACACTTTCTAGTGCCTACATGTGAATAACAGGACTCTAAGATGGTTTCTAAGATTCTCATCTCCTGGAGTTCATGCATGTGCCGTGACTTCCCTTGGAGCGTTTACAAAACCTCTGAATTTCATGAGATCTTACTTGCATGATTACACTTAATCATAGGGCAAGTGACAGTTGTCCTGCTTGGGACTGATGGGCCCTTTAAGTGCAGGAAGTGCTTAGCAATAGACAGTGACACATGCTCATCCTGGGCAGGAAAGAACAAATGGCTGCGTTGTGAACCTCTTGTTGTAGTCACGTGGGAGGCAATTGTGAACATGCTTTGAAAGCTGAGGGTCATTCTTGGACAGTACCAGGTAATTCTTGTATCACACAAGCACCAGGAAATGCAATCTTCTAAGGGGGATCTTGGAAAAGACCTCTGAACCTCAAATCTCCATCACAGTGCCAACAAAACCTAATTTCAGGGTAACGAGGCTGAACTAGAGAAGTGGATCTGTGCTGGACTTCTGACCCATAGAAAATGTAAAACAAAACATATGCTTTATATTGTAAAAGATGAAAAACTTATTCCATGTTTTTCCTCCTACATGACTCCTTTTCAGGATCTAGCTACCTTTATTAAGTAAAGTTGTCTCTTACATTGTGTCCAGAGTTTATAGTTATTCTCTGTGGCAGAAGCGAGAAAATTGGCTCTGTAAAAATAGAACAAAGAATTGTTGCTGGAATTGGCACTGATAGAGATAGGAAAAGCCCATCCATATGAAGGCAGATTATGAATGATTAGACATAGGTGACTAAGTAGAAGCTAGAAGTTTGGGGGAAAATGAGTAGGACCCAGTAGCCATCTGATCTGCAGGATTTCTGAACAGGCTACAGTTATGTACTATGTTCTCTGGGAAGCATGGGATTCGAGATGTTTCTTTGCTTCTCTGTGTGTGGCTTTGTATAAACTACATTCTCAAAACTTTTTTCTTTTAAGACAGTCTCAATAAGCCCCTATGTTTCCCAGACTGGACTTGAACTTGTAATCTTCCTGTTTCACCCTCCCAAAGTGCTGAGATTATAGGAGTATGCCATCCTGCCTGCTGAGGGTCATGAGTTTTTTATTAGTCCATGTTTTTAGTACATCCTGTTATGTTCATTGCAGAGAGTATATGCATATCCACAATATATCTTAGACATTCTTGCTTTTCTTCCTCCTCTTTGTTTCTCCCTCAGTCTCAAGATTCCCTTTATATTTATCAAAGATCTATCTCCCTATCATCTGTATTTTCTTTTGCTTTTTCAATAATGTTTTTCATATAAAGAATTTATGTGATATGCAAACTTGTGTGTTTGACTCATTATCTTTAACATTATGGTCTCAAACTGTATCCATTTTTCTACAAATGACTCAGTTTTATCCTTTTTTTATGGCAAGCTAGTACTCCATTGTGTATAGGGAGCACATTTTCTTTATGCATTCCTATTAATGAGTATATTGGCTGCTTTCAAGATTGAGCTGTTGTGAGCTGTGATGTTACAAACAGAGGGTGCATGGATCACTGTGATGTGATGTCATTAACTCTTTCAGGAAGAGGCCTAGAAACTAAATACCTGGCTCATGATTTTGAGATAGGATGTATCAGTCAGGATGAGTCTAACGACTGTTGGGAGTTTTTCATTGGTGTATAAAACACAAGACAGAGAAAGGAAGTTCAGGATGTATGGAAGATGGTGATAGTGAGAAATAATTGCCAATGAATTGAAGATTAGCAAGTAAGAAAATGAGATGACAACGTGTTGTTGCGATATGCAAAAAATAGGAAATCGTAGATTTCATAGAGAAATAAATATGTAGTTTAGGACGTATCTAACAATGTTCACAACTAAACAACAAAATGCTTTTAAGGGGTAAAATGAAAATACTCATGTGACTCAATACTGTTGGAATCTAGATGCAAAAAGTGAGTTTAAAGGGAGCAAACAGAGCCCAGAATGGGCTGATCAACTTAAAGTGGGTGAACACAGAGGAGTCCACAGGCCTCAGCAGGGGCAAGGGCTGGAGTATACCTCTAGAGCTGAGCAACCATGTGAAGACAGAGAACAAGCTGGTGAAGAAGAGGACGCTAAAGAACCCAGATGTCGGGTTACTGCAATGATTGTCCAAATGAATACTAAAAGCACAAAAGGAAACTAATCTTCAGGGTGTTAGGTGAGCCAGATGTTACAGCTTTCTAAGCGTGAGGGACAGAGGACTCTGTGATCTAGCTGGTGACCTGATGAGTTCGGGCAAAAAGCCCTTTGGAAACAGCAGAGTTAACAAAAAGACACAGCCCTTGTTCACACTCACCAGCAACCCCACCAACCTAGAGGGAGGAGGAGTTTGCTGGGGAAAACAGCTCCCACTTAAGAGGGCTCTGGGGAAGCAGCTCCTCAGGGAGGGCTGGATATTAAGGGAGAAATTGTTCTACTAAGGTTCCAAATTAGGTGGTAACTGCTTCTGAATGTTAAATTGGGCTCTCTACCTCCTGGCAGTGAAAATTTCATAAAAGAAGAAATGATAGGATATAAAGTCTCAGGATCTGACAAAGGGAGGCATATAATGTTTTTTTAAAAGAGAGGAACATTTTCTAAAATTTCAAGATTTTTCCCTGTAGATTCATAATTAGTCTTATATCCTTTGCAACTGGAACAAGGTTTGAAATATATTTCAAGTGTGTGAGAAATGTTTATCTGAACTTATGGACAATGAGATGTACAATGAACAGTCCTTTAATGACAGTTCTTAAGATTAAAAAAAAAACCTTATCTTCCACCCTAAAATAGGGTGCAATCAGGTCTCTGTCTTAGCTTTGTATCTGAGATGTCTTTGGTAGTGAAGCTACAAAATTATAAAATGAGCTCTAACAGTTCTTTTCCTTCATACACCATGCAATATAAGGCACTGAGATAGTTAATGGATTTTAGTATTTGCTTTTATTCTTTCATTTTGAAGAAGAAAACATGCCATTTAAAACTTGCAAAGCTAATTAAAGCTTTTCCACTATTTCATTATCTGAATGTAGTTGCAAATTCTGACTTAAAACTCTTATCAGAAGAAGACTCAACATCCCTCCACCAGCAGCAAATGAACATTCAATTAACACTTCAATGCAAGTGCATTTTAAATAAAAAATATACTTTATTGTTAATCTCATCCTTTACAAATGCAAATAGTCAATTTCAAAGCCAGTAGACAGTTTCCTGCTTTTTATTCTCAAGGGAACATCTCTATTTTTCAGGGAAGACCTGAGTTCTCAGAAGTTGTTACAAAGTTTGAAGAGTGTCTCTGTGACACTGAGGCAAGAACTCTACCCTCAGCAATGTGTCTATAAGAAGCCCTGGATATCCATCAGAGTCAGGGAATGCAGGTGAGATGACACTTTCAGAAAGTGACTATAATTCCCATAATTCCACTCAGACCTACCCTATTCACAAAACTCCTTCCGTGGAGCACAATCAGCTGGTTCTTCAAATCTGGACTGAATTTGGGCTGTTCCCACAAATAATTGGCCAAGCCAATGGTTTCAGTCATGCTCAGCTTAAAAAATCTCTTTAGTAAAAATTTTAAAGTATGTCAAATATATTTGAAGGTAATTATTTAAATTGATTTTTCTATACAGAATTCCTACCCACAGTAAGATGAAAGCTAAAATGTTAAGCTGTTGTCCATTTAAGTTTAATAAGAATTAAAACATCTTCACAAAAATAATGTATAAATTAAATGGAAGGCATTGCTTTCAAGCCATACATATGCTGTGTATAGTGCTATATGTTGAAACTGGGTTAATGAAATTTTCTCCCCTTAATATCAAGAGCTGTTTGCTTTCATTTTCTCAATAATGACCTTAATTTGCTATACACCTGCTCAGGAGATAGCATTTGAAAACAGGAAAAGG
Organism: Petromus typicus; assembly: GCA_004026965.1. NCBI lineage: Eukaryota > Metazoa > Chordata > Mammalia > Rodentia > Petromuridae > Petromus > Petromus typicus. The sequence continues at coordinate 40,703 of PVIR01003972.1, read as the reverse complement.
AACTCGAACAGGGACACTAACTCACAAACGGTATGTTCCTAAGTGTACAGGGATGCTACAGAGAGAGGGGAAAGGACATCATACCTACGAGATCGTGTGTCCATCGCCATAGGAAGGGAAGGGGCAGAAGGAGAGACAGCATTAAGCTGAGATTACACAACTAAATGTCAGAGTAGAGCCATCCACAGTGGAACACTCACTCTCTTCCTTAAAAAGAGTACCCATTGAGCATGCCTGGAGCCTGGTCTGTGGGCAGAGGGCTCCGGATTGCCAGCTGCAGTCTCCAGGGAGGGGTTCTGTCCTCTGACTCTTCCCTGAATCTTCCAATGGAGAGCCTTTCCCTTAGGAGGAGGCATCATTGCTTAAACATAAGACTACATGTCTCCTCTATTTGCTAAATTCTGAAGTTTGTAGCAAATGGTGAGAGTAGAAGCACATTGGGAGAGGATTCAAGGGCAGTTATAGACAAGAACATTGGCCAAAAGCCTGGATGCCAGAAGATACCTTTTAGCCTTGAGATCCAAGTGTTTTTTCTTGTTGAATTTTTGCTTTCACCCAGGCAAGCTCGCTCTTATCCAAGGGATACATTCCACAGATCAGGGAGTGAGGGATTGAAGGGAGGCTGGAGTTCCAGGGAAATGGAAAACGATAGGACCCACTAAACTAGCATGTCTTGTTAAGCTGACCACACTGCTCAGTAGCCCGTGTCTCAAGACTGATGAAGGGCCTATGTGCAAAAAAGAGTTTGCTGGCCCAGACAACACTAATTCATGGACCAGGGTCAGTTGCTGGAAGTGGAGTTACAAAATCCTATCTGCTCCAGCCCTTCAGCTCTTTGACTTTCCACAGGGGCTTAGAGCAAAGTCAGGATGGAGCTGCTCCCCACCAATGAAGATACAGTGAAGTGGAGTGGGTAGAAAATGCCTGAGAACAGGACTCTAGGATACCCTGGAGGATAAAGGAATAGGACATATGGAACAAGAACGAATGTAAGAAGAATGATCTGTCATTCTGCACCTGAACCAAGGAAATAATAGTAAAGCATTAAAGAGAGGAGACACAGTTCAGAAGCCCCAGGAATGTTAGTGGGTGAAGAGTTCATTAACAGTTAGAAGATAAAGTGTTTGCCTTGCTGCAGAATGAAAGACATGATCGTTCCTATTGGAGATGACAAACAGTATGGAACCCAATTGCATCTCTGGACCCTTTAAAGAACTGTTGAAAACTAGAACACATTTATAGTGTCAAGTTTAGAACAGTAAAAGAGTTGAAAATCATATAATTTGAGAATGAACTGAAGGAGCCAGGGATGCTTATCACAGAGGAAGAAAATTAGGGTGAGTCCAGCACCTAATTTTAAACATCTGAAGAACTGTGATGGGACCAAATAATTTCCTTGTTCTCTTTGGGAAAACAGTTGCCAGACAAAAAAGCATGCTTCATCTTATAAAATAGATATATTTTGGGAAAATGTTTAAGTCCATTTTATGTCAAGGGAGTGATTTCATGTGAAGAGAATAATTTTAGGTGCAATTTAAAGGAACCCTTTCTTGAGTCTAATTGCCCTAGTGAGAAATGGGAGGACACCTTTGATCATCGAATAATAACCTCTAAATATCTGTTTTACAAGCCCAACTTGGACCCACTGTGTTTTGGGAAACTGAAGCCAGTTTAACAAGCCAACTCTTAACATAGAAGTGGATCAAGAAGTAAATTAAGTGAGCCAGGTGTTTCTATAAGAAGCTAAGAGGAAAAGTCAGAAACAAGCTGAGAAGAACAGAAATTAAAATACATTAAATCCTGAAATACAAAGTTAAAGTGCATAGTCTGCTATATGCCTTATAGCTGTTGGATTTTCTAAAAATGACTTAGTGAACAACTTATTGAATGCCTCCTTTACTCAGCTGATGTCTCCAGTATCGAGTAACAGCAGCGAGTCTCTTTTGCCTTCCTCTTCTGATTGACTACCTGGTGAGCCGGGAGCCCCCAGCTGGAGCCACATGGCAGCTCTACGGAGTTGGAGCATACTCTTGATGCGAGGTTTGATGCTGCCTGGCCCCAGAGCAGAGTGTCACACAAGCAAGGGTTTCACCACAAAACCAGATTTATGCTAGTCACCTGATTTGACTACTATTCAGAGGAGGTGGACCAGCCCTCTAGAAAACATTGAAAGAGGAGTTTTGAGTTTATTTTTCTTAAAATATCATGAGCATTTTCTTCTTCTTTCCCGATGTCTATTGTATATTTTAGTCCGTATTTCCACTTGAAGAACAAGGATGAAAAAGGGATATGGAAAGAATGGAGAAGAAGAACAGAGAAAATTGGTGGGAAAAAATGGAAACAAAACTTTTGTACATAAAAGGGATGGAAATGGGGAAATAACATGAAACAACATATATCATGTACTGGTGCAAATTCCCTATGATGTATGTTATTATGGTGTATATCTAAAGTGTACCAATAAATGTTTTTCTAAAAAAATATCCTGAGCAAATATTAGAAATTTTACTTTTGGTTAGATAAGTGATAGCAGTTAATTTTAGTATAAAAAGAAATGGCAATTATAAAACAACAAAAGGAATTTACTGTATATTTTCCAGTTTTCTTAGGGAATCCAAGAAAGCATTCCTACACAGGAGCTGGGAAACAGCTTTGAGAATCTAGGCATTAATAGTTCAGCATAATAAAAATTACTGTGACCCTGCATTTTCTCTTCTATGAGTAAACCTACAGTAATTACAAATAAATTTTTAAACAGATGCGTGTACCCAGATGTTCATCACAACATTACTCAGAATCACTAAAAGTAGAAACAATCTCAGTGTCTATCAAAAGATGGACAAATGAGAGAAATGTGTTATCCAGAAGACCGCCATATTGATTATGCCCAAAGCAGATTGTAAAGAGTTAACCTCACAACTGGCTTCTTTTTAGAAGTGGGTCTGACAGAGTAACTCACACCAAAATTGTCTTTCCACAACTAAAACCTCTTTTATTAGCAGGACAGTGTTCTGATTACAACCATATATTTTGTCTGCTCTGTTCTTAATTCAAGCATGCTTTGCCTTGTCCTTTACATGCCTTACTTACATTAATTTCCATAGAAACCACATGACTGTGCATTTTCTCACACAGTCCTGCCCTTACATGTAGCTTGCATTTACCCCGATTGATTACCACTAAGACCAAAAGCTAATGCCTCTGTCAGTTCCGCCATCATTGCTTGTCCTGGTGTCCTGCTTTGTGTCTCTCTCAATTCTGTCTTTTAGGTTTTTCCCCTCAGGCTTGTGCTGTACACTGAGCAGGAGCCCGGAACCTACTGCAGAGGTTCCCAGATTTTATCCATGCAATAAAGCCCTCAAAAGAAATGAAGCTTTGATACATACAACATGAATGAACCTTGAATCTTGAACCTTGAACCTTGAACATGCTAAGTGAAGCCAGACACAAAGATCATATATTGTGTGACCCTTTGTATACGAGCATCCAGAATACAGCTGGTGAGCTAGTCAGATCCTGCTGCCATAACAAAATGCCTTATACAGTGTGGCTAAAACTATAGAAATTTATTTTCTCACCATTCTGGGGAGTGAACATCTGAGATTAAGTACCAGCCTCTTCCTGGCTTGTCATGTGTCCTAGCATATGGGAGAGATCTGTGGTGTAGCTTCATCTTTGTATAAAGTCATCCATTCTGTTGGATTGAGGCCCTGCCCCTATGATCACACTGAACTTCCATTATTTATGTCAGGGCTCTCTCTGCCTCGGTCACATGGATGGTTAGGGCTTCAACATAGATCCCTGGATGAACACACTCCAGTTCATAGCAACAGATAAGTCTATAAAAACAAAAACAAGAAAATAAATATTTCCAGGGGCTAAGGGATGCAAAATAGTGGATAGGACTTCTTAATGGGGTAGTGGATTTTATTCTGAGGTGATGGACATATTTAGAAATTAGAGGTGATAGTTGTAGTAACACATTGTAAGTGTACTAACTGCTACTGAATTTCTTTCTTTAAAATAGTTATTTTTATATGATCCTTGTCACAATGAAAATGAAAGCAAAAGAATATCAGAAAAAGGAAAAAAATACAGTTCTTCTATAGTAAGCCTCATTTTTTAGGATAGTTTTTCAGCATTATTGTAAAGGTTAGAGTAGCGGTATCCATCATCTCTTACCATAATAATCCTGTGTAATAGCCATACTGTAATTCAGAGATATTCAGCCAAAAGCATTTCTTTTTAGCTCATGTGTTTGCTTTTGAGCCAACTTGACTGCGAACTACAGAATGTGCCCAGATCCTTCCACAGATCCTTTCCCCTCCTTGGACGGGTACACGGAAGAACTTGCTGCCTGCCGTGTTCTCACAGAGGCTACAAACTTCACAAGTACGTTTGAAGACTTTGCTCAAATTTTCCTCCTCTGACTTCCCATTGGCAAGTCAAACAGCAGAGCCCAACTGTTAACAGGGATCTTGTAAAGAAAGAACAGTAAAGTCATGCCCAGAGTGATGGGTGTAGATGGGAGAATAATAGAATAATTGATAGATACAAGAATAATACTGTAGTTCACAGTGCATTATCATTAACAATCTAGGCCAAGAGGAATAATGTGGTTGGCCTTTGATGTGTTATATAACCATGATAGAATTACATAGTTGGAGTGGAGTTGGGTCAGGGCTCCTTAATATACACAAGGCTGTTAGGGCCCTTTTCTAGATGCAGAGCTGAGAAGTAGCTGTGAGCTTGATGGAGATGCTGTAAAGTACATTGGATCTTCGAGTTACAATTGGCCTGACATGAACAATGAGTTACAACCATGAATTTTAGTTTTAACTTATGAGTAAGATTCTTAAGTTACTCTCTGAATGCCAGCCTCTTATGTTTCCAGATGGTCTAAGATACAGATTTAACCCTTAAAGATTTCTGGAAAGAACATCCCAACCTCCTTTCCTGTGTGGGGTTGAGGAATCTTGGACTAGTTGTAAGGACACTGAGATCTGCCTTGTATTACAAGAGAGCATTTGAAGGCTGTGTAGAAGAGCTGGAACCTTCATTTCAAACCAACTTGAGCTAAAATCAGCCCACATGGAGGAATGGAGTTTGTATATCAAGGGTCTGCTGTACATACTACAGCCTGTGGAAAGTCAGAAATGACACAAATCTGTCTCTTTACAGAGGAGCCCCAGAGCATTTTCTTGTGGGACTACAACTTGTCATCAGGGTAAAAGCTCTTAACATGTGGAAGGTAAAGAAAGATGACCTAGAGCAGCAAGGGTCTTACATGATTTAGAACTTTCTACTATTTATTTTTCATACCATATTCTATTCCTGGTTTTGAAAAGAAACTGCAGCTGCAGCTATGAGAAAATAAGAGTCCGAATCATGAGGCTTTATCTATAGAGTGTCATGAAATTAAGTATCACAAGTTTGATTGATGACCAGACAAACTGGACACAGTCTTTATTGGATTTCAGCCTCCAACATAATCTCACCAGGGACCCATAGGCCGGAATTAGATTAGATTTGGTCATATCATCATCTTGTCTTCTCTTCTTATTCCCCACTTGTGATTTTTAAAATTAATTGTCTGAACTGTCAGATTTTGATACCTCCAAAGCTAAAACACAGTCACCTGAGGTTTGTTCATTTGAAACAGAATTAAGAGAATGAGCTGTGAAATCAGACAGAGCTAAACCCCAATCCTGGCTCTGCTGTTGCTGGCTCAATGACCTCACTTGAGTTATTCAATTTTCATATGTAAAGCACACACAACAATACCAGCCCTTGAGATTGTTATAAGAAGAGGCCTTCTTGACATGGTAGTGACAGTAAGTGACTGAAAGATGTCTGGAATGCTGAACAAAGACTGTTCCAGTAATGGAGATGAGTCAAGATGTGCAGGAGAGCTAGAGAGGAGTGCAGAGAAGCACTCATAGTAGGAAAGCTGGGGACAGGGGGATGCAGCTTCTCTGGCTTTCAAGAACCTAAGAAGTCATCCACTACTAGTGAAACTACCTCTGCTGGTAGAGAAACTTCAAGAATTTTAGACTTCTCTTTTTGATATTCTCACAAAAACAATTTTATAGCCTTCTGGCTTTTGATGACTGTTGTTAAACTCTGATAAGTGTGTTTCTACCATGTGCAGGATTCTCTAAATAGCCTAGCACATCTCCAAGCACTCTACAGGTCAGCCTGATAGTTACACCTTCTCTCTAGCATGCTCAGTCTTTAGCTTGTTTGAAATCAGTGTCAAGATCAGAAAAAGAATTTAGTGAAAGTGTAAAATGGACCAAGAAAGGAATGTCTTTCTTATTCATTGCTATTCCACATACCCAACAGTGTGATTGGTATAAGATCAATAAGAAATATGCATGTAGTAGATGAAAAGTAAATAATTATTTAAATTGGCTTAATATATAGTATTTATTCATTAGAAAAGTAATCAGTGAACAGGCTTTAACTGTATTCTCAATTCTTTCCATTTAAAGAACATTCACTATTGAACTTGTAGTAAGTGCTGGACACTATTTTAAACACTTTCAGTATCCATCTAATTAAGCCTTAGGAGATAGGTATTCCAGTTCTTATAATTAACAAATGCAAGGCTTACAACCTGTAAGCAACTTTCTCAAGTTAATAGAAAGCAGAGTTGGATTCTCAACCAGTCTCCTGTGCTAGCTGAGTTCTGTCTGGCATAAGGAGGTGAACATTCAAGAAGCTTGAAATGTTTTGGTAAAACTTATACTTGCTGGACTTCTTCCAGTTTCTTATAGCAACTGATGAAGGAATAAATTCATCTACCTTTTTTTTCCCCCAAAACTTCCTTTTCAGCTTGTGTATATGAAAGCAGAAGAAGCAAAGCCAGCAATCAATAGGTTGTGAACGTCAGAGAGCAGCCCAAGGATACAGGAATTGATGAATTAAATCCAGCAGGGCCATGAGTTTAATAGCCTACAAGACCGTGGCTATCAGCTTTGACTGCACAGTGGAATCGCTTAGGGCTTTTACAAGCACTGAGATCCAGGACTGATGGAAGCAGAGTCCAGAGAGGTGACACCCAGGCATCTGAATGTTTTCAAGTGTCCCAGATGATTCTTGTGCATGACCCATAGGAAAGGTAAGCTTACAGACAGCGGTGTCACACTGCCTGTGGGCAGAGGAGGCAGTGAGAGGACATAGGGAGAAGGGAAATGAGAGCAGAGGTCCAGAGGAGCTCTGACCAAATTAAAAGCTGGTCACCTGCTTATTCTCCCTGAGAAGTCTGTGTACTCTATTATCTCCCAAACTAACTCATCCAAATTACACAGTAACATATAATTTAAGGGTAAAGAATTATGATTTTGAAAAATAGGTGTTACATTTGGCCCCTCTACAGTTAGGTAAACGACACATTTATCTTTCCATTTCGAGTTATGAGGTCATAGGCTGTCGATTGAAACTTTGAAATACTTGACTAAATCAGGTTTGGGTTAAAGCCATTTGCATCTTTGTTAATGATTATTTTTCTTCATAAAACAAATTTCAAGATGAGAAATTGTGTTAGGTATTTTCTTCATACCTCACAGGATTTCATTAATTCCAGCAGAAACTGCAAGCTGGTAAAATCTCAGATTGAGGAAGGTACTTTGAAGTTCTGGCTCTTTAAAAATATTTCATGACTCCAGTTATATTTGAAACACTGAGCATGTGACACATGCTCCTCCCAGAGGGTATGAAATCCCTCCTTGTACATGGATTGCATCATGTAAATTTAGAAATCACAAAGTCATACACAACCTTTCAGATGCAAAACCCAATTAGTGTTGCGCAGAGCTGGGCTCTGAGAATAAAAGGAGTGACCTAGTTAGCTATCCAGGAGAAGAAAACCGGGATTCAGAGTTCGGAGCTGTGAAAGAGATACATATAGAATTAGTTCTTCACACTACAGAAGAACTCTTCAGAGGGTTCCTGCAAATAGAAACCTTGTCTCGTATACTTCAAATGCATTTCGATCTAAAAATTGAATAGAACTTTAAAAATTTCAACTCACACATAGATTTTCTAAAATAACATAATTGAGTAAGATGACAGCTCCACAAAACTGGTATACATAGGAGGATCGAAGAAAGGGGTCAAGATCAGTGAAGGACCAGTGTGGAATAAGATGTTTATCATCTCACACACACACACACACAGAGTTCACCCTAGTTCACATATTGAGCTTGACCTCAGCTTCTTAGACTTTGTAACATCCTTACTTTCTCCCCTGTTCTAACTTCTCCAAATACCCCACCCCATCTATCTGCAGGGAAAATAATTTTTCTTACATACAACCCAACATTATCTCCATTAAAACCTCTAATAATTCTACCTTGCCTCTAAAATTGATTGAAGTTATTATATCCTGAAGTCTAAAATCATCCATGATACACATTCCCATCCTATGCTCAGTGATACACAACAGAGAGTATGATACTGTCATTCTCCTTCATCTCAAAAACGTTCTAGTTCTGAGGAACTTTGGAGTGCTTTTTGAAAGATACACTAACTAAAAATTTACTACTGGTATTTTATGGGCTAGGGCCAGAAGGTTGAACTTGCTACAGTGTTTTGGCAATCTTACAAAATACAAAATTACTCTGCACACAAAATATCTATAATATCCCTAATCATGTATCCTATAGATAACAAGAAGGTCCAGTCTTTGTAGATACAGTTTATCACCTTAGCCTGACTAGCCATAACCTTGACCACTCCCCTTGTCTTGTCAGAATATTTACTAACCTTCAGTCATTAATCAGCTAAATCACTATATATATAGTGATAAAAGCTTTCCATTCCATCCCAACCCATACATTACCAAAAATCAGTCATTTTTATCATACTATTCATTTCTATTATTTCATCTTATAATTGGAAGTCTTATTCTCATTGGCTCATAAGTAATTAATGGACAGAAAATTTTTCTTTTCTTAGGTATATATAATATTTAATTTAAAATTTTACTGTAGTGGCTAATATTAAGCATTTTTATAATAAATCATTAGTTGGTCAATTAATACTATGCCTTATATTCTGCAATTTAAATAAATTAAATTCTAACATTCACATGTTTTGATGCCTACCCTTCCTGTCGTGTTCAGATCTACTCACATCAAAAACTGACGGATGATTATTCAGACCTTTCCCACTCTTTCCCCTCTATTATGACATAAAATTCCCACTTACTTTTTTTAATAAACAAAAGAATTGACTGTATGCACATGAGATGTTGTGAGTAGAAAAGTGATTGCCATATGCATTCTATGTCTGTATGTGAGTGTACGCACGCATGTTTAAAAAGATTGATTTGCATTGAAGTAATTAAAAGTTTCATTGAAGAGACAGAAAAATGGAGAAGTCCAAGAGTAAAAATAGTAAAATGAGTAATCATGGAATAATGATTATGAGCTTACTTATCTTTTTTCTCTACTTTACTTCCTCCTAAAAAGAACAGTCAGTCCTTCACCAAATAATCTGTTAGGAGTTCTTTCACATGCTAAGGACATTTAGATAGACCTGTACTTTTTCTTCTATTGGGATATGTGTCTATCCTTCTGTCAACAGTCAATAATTTCAATCTTCAGTTTTCCTGATACACTCCCAAGATGCTATTCCAAATTCTGTTGCTCGTATTAGAGTATCATCTATCAATCTCTTGTCATTTCTCTTTGTTGTTAGTCTACTCTTTCTATTTTTAGAAATTTTCTTTGTCTTTGATATTCTACAGATGAATTATAGTATCTATGGGTTTATTTTAGTTCATCTTGCTTGAAAGTTGTTGAGTTTACACCGTTTGAGAATATAATCTTCACAAATTCTGGATCATCTCAGACATTATCTCTTCCAGTAGCCCTTCACCTCACGTCCTTAATATCTCTTTTTGAGTCTAATTAGCTGTATTTTTAAAATTAAACTTCTTGGTCTGTCTTTGTTTTTTCCTCAATCATGCACATGCTTATGCACATTTTTTTGTTTTTTATCATTCTACCATCTATTTATCCCTGCTGCTTTATGGATGTTTTTCAGCTCTAATATTTTAGTCCACTGTTTCTGTGCTATATGGGTGTATGTGCTGTTGACTCACCATTGCATTCATAATCCAGTGTATTTCTAACTTCTCTTCCACTCTACAAGATCTATGCTTTCAACAAATTAACTCGATAGTGTTTTAAAAACAGTGTTTGAAAAAAATTCTTTTTATTCTACATATTTTATTTGTTTTATTCTTTATACTACATTTATTCTATCATTTCTAATGTCTCTGATCCTTACATTTACAACTTCTTGTTTCTCCTAATTCTTGCTTCTCTTGCCTGCCTTTGTAATGCATCTTGAATTTTTGTATTGGTCCCTGGACTCACATTCCTTGGGCCTTTATCTCTGTTAATTTTTTTGTGTCTTCTATTTGGTGTAGCTTTGTTTCACAGAAGACTTATAGTTTTGCTCTTGCTGGTAATGTAGGGACACTAACATCTCAGAAGCACAGTAAAACTTCAATTTGGAGTTTGTCACAAGATGGGTGTACTAGTAATTCTGTGTTAAATCTTGTTTGTGTACAGGTTTATGGACTGGACTTCTCAGGGTTGTATTTCATCTCTTTCCTTTCCTGGTGCTCAGTATGAAGTAGGTTGTTGATCCTCTGCACTTCCCTGTATAGAGTGGATTTTGGTTTTCCTGGTTCAGCTGATCCTAATGTTGTCTCTAGAAGATTTTGGCTGGCTATGCATTCTTCAGTAGCTGAAGCCCCACCTTGCTTGGGCCCAGGCTGGTTCTTTCCCATGTGACCATTATGCCCCAAGCTTCAGGCCAACAAGAATCAGAAAGAGAGCTTCACAGCACTTTTGTCCACCTGGAATGATAGTCTTGACTGACCATTTACCTTTTTGACAGCATCTCCATAAGACTGTAAACATGAAGCATGATAAACAACTCTTGTGTTTTACCAGGCTTATCTATAAGAATTACAACAGTGTGTCATACATGGCAAGTGCTAAATACCTATTAGTAGAAGTGAATAGATGAACACGAAAGTGTTCCGTAAACATGATGACATTTATCTCTCAAAAAATCTTGTGAAGTAGACCTTACAGTTGTTTATGTTACAAGAAACACTGAAACCCACTTAATTTTAAATAATTTGTATGGAGCAATATGGTTGTAAAACAAGCTAATAATTAAATCTTGACCTATTTGATGGAGTTTTCTGTGTATCTCGAGGTCTCTGAAAACTGAACTAGACCAACATGTTTGAACTAGCTTTCAGAACCAGAGAGTTCTTAGCTCAGACCGAGGGTTTAAGGGTCCTCAGCCAGGAGCTGTCCAGCGTGTTGAAGCACCTCACGCTAAAGCTTGGCCTCATTCCATAGAAGACTGCATCTCAGTCTGTGGTCAACACAGCCTTTGTAACAGGGGTCTTTTCCTTTCTCATGCTAACCTTGGAGTGACACATTGACTCTGATCATGCAGCATTACTTCTGTGTTCTTGCTCATACTGTACAATGAGGAGAGTAAGGTGCTGCTGGCCTAAATTTAAGGGTAACAATTTTCTCAGGATATCTATCAACTGCAGAATATGTAATTTTTAAAATTGTCATGGGCTGAAAGTAAGTCATCAGGCTCATTAGGGATCTGTGAAAGAAAATGTAACATCCAAAACAAGAAACTATGAGTTAAACAGGTGCCATGATGCCTATCAGCTGATTCTGTCTCTTTGATTAAACCCATGCCTTCTTGAGGAAGCTATATATTGTTTTCTACTTAACAAAAGAAGAAAAGTACCCTAATGTCATGGAGTGTGGGGATGAAATAGAAATATGCAGCTATGCACTTTGATATAAGCATACTTGATACACCTTATTTCTCTGAATGTCATGGAATAGACAGGAAATTATAGAAGGTGGAGAAGGGTCTTGCAGGAAGTTAAATCTATTTCCATGAAGGCTCCTCAAAGATATGACCATCTCTAACATTAACACAGCCATTTATGTATTTCAAGAGCCCCATACACTCCTTTGAGCACCTCAAAACATTACAGTACCAGAAAGCACTGTGGTGAAATATGCAAACAACTCCCTTGCACACCTGTGCACTCAGGAAGTGGAAAGAGGGTTCTAAAGAGCTTACTAACACCCTCTTCGTCTCAGTCCTCTGCTATCCAATCAACCATCAGAACTAAGCCTTGTGGTCAAGTGCAGGAGCACTGTAGGAGAGCCTCCCTCTCAGCTAGTGTAGAGGTCAGCGAACTTTTCCTCTCTTCTTCCCAAGGTGCCTTGCTCTCTAGTGCCATCAAGCAGTGCAGGGACTCGCGGGGGCGGGGCCTCAGGCTGTCTGAGTGCTGCTTCCAGGGGTAGAGGCCTGTTCAGTCTCCAAGTCGAAGAGCACGCGAAAAAATGTCAATTCTTTCCTTGACTTTTAAAACCACCCTTAGTTTGAAACAACCTTTCCCCGTGAAAAATGTCAAAGAAAGAACATCAGACAAAATATTCTGTGCCCAAGTGATGAAAAATGGGAAACTAATCAAAGTGAAGCCAAAAGAAGAGCCCTGTATGTGTAAAATTGCTGCCTTAAAAAAAAAAAATTAGCTCTAAGGACCTGAATTTATTGTCACACGTAGATTTGCATGAAAAGAGTGAGCAAGTGACATATTTAGGTTACAACATCCCCTCTGGAGAGGCGGGCGGACGCAGCCTCACGGCGGCTCTGCCATCCCCGGAACTCCGTGTTCTCCTCTATCCTGCACAGCGCTTGTTAGCGACCTAAACGGGGCTCCCTCGGAACCCACAGGGCGAGCCGTGCTTTCTCCTCTCCGTGCGCTTTGTAACACTAATTAACTAATTCCCAGCCACAGAACGGAACCTGCAAGGATTCGCCAGAGGCGAACTGCTAAATAAACGGTGACAGATTCCTCAGTTTTCAATCAGATGAAATGACATATTGGGACAACGAGCGGCCTGACTTTCTAATGATGAGCGTTTTACGAGTTTCTCATTCCTGGAGATGAAGAGACAGCCTGGCCTTTTCTCCATTCAGGCACAAAAGGCAACCAAAACCCGCTCTTTCGTACATCAAAGCAAGATTCCGCCTTCGGTAGTTACATTTGTGCGCGGCTGAAAATAAGACTCAGTCCAAAAATGCTGCTTTGGAGACTGTTTCTGCTCTGGTGAAATGTGTGACAGGACACAGCACAGGGACCAAAGAGAACAAGCAGTCTAATTAAATCCGTACAGGTGGCGCTGGGCTCTGCCCCGCAGCCTCACTGGGCCGCCGGCCCCTCCCTCCTGACTGCCGGGTTAGTGTTGCCAGTCTCTAGCTGGCATAGCAACTGTTGCTATGTTTGCAGTAATGAGAAGTGGGTGATGGTGGCGTCTCATAATGATTCAGATACCAGCGCGATGATTTCTAAATAGATTTCTGAGGCAGCTCTCACAATTGCACTGCACGGTTTAAAGGTTTAATTTCTCACATTTTTTTTCTTTTCCTTCCATATCGATCAGATCTCACCCTTATATAATGTGAAAGTGGCAACATTCTTCCTTCTTGCTGCCATTTGAAACAAGACGTTTGTTGTTTAAAAAGACCAAATTTCACAAGTCATTACTTCTTCTTATCTCCTTGGAACCTCTGAGATTTAAAATGTTCTTAGTATTTTGATAATGGCAACTAAAGAAAACAAAAAAATGTGTGAATCCAGGAAGAAAGCTGAAGCAGAATGAAAAACAGAAACGTCCAGCGTTAACATTTGTGATATTAGCTAAGCATTTTCTGTTAGCAAACATGTTTCAGTTTTTTATTAACAGAGTTTATTGGCACATTTTAGGCATACATTATGATCACATTCATCACCGAGAGTTTGTACCTGTACATGATGTGTCTTGATTCTTACTTTTCCTATTCTTCTGCCCTCCTTTCAGTGCCCTCATATACATAATGAGCTCTGTTCTCATTTTTCCACAATGTACAATACATATTGTGAAATGGGAAGAAAAGCCTCAAATGGGAAAGAGAGCTGAGGAGGGCCAGGGAAAAGCAAAGAAGGGAAAGGAAAAAATCTGATGGTAAACAGTAAGCACAAACAGATTTTTTAAATGCTTCAGTTGCAAACAAGTGTGAAAAGCTCACTGCTGGATGTATGTTTACCCCCCTACACATGCTCATTCAAAGAGACGGTGGGAATAAAAGGAGCTCTCTTTCTTTTTCTGGCTGAGACTCTCACATATGGCCCAGTCAGTATCAGGGCAGCAGCATGCATATATTACTGGAAGCTAGCACAGCCTAGGCTCTGGGAAGGACGACGTGGTGCATATCCTGTACACCATGACAGCAGTGTTCACCAGCCAGAGACCAAGACGAGATGTATTGCATGCTTAGATCGTTTACTGTGTTCTAGACATTCCTGTGTGTGTTTTTGTAGGCCAGTCATAACATTAACTTATGACAACTCTTCTACAAGGCGAGAGTTATTTGTCAGTACTCTGCAAATGAGAAGGCTGAAGCACAGAAAGGATAAATGACCTGCCCGAGGCTCTGCACCTAGTAAACAGCAGGGCCAAGTCTTGAGCCTGGATCAGCCTGATTCCAAAGCCTATGATCTTTCCACGACTTGCTGAGCTGTGATAGTGAAGGAGCAGAGAGCTGCTGTCATACTAATGAGCAGCGTGGCATCAGCAAAGCTCTTCCTGCTTTGGGCTCTGGGAGCCTCATCTGTAATGAGGCCTGTGAGCTGGCATCGCCTGCAAGCTTGTCAGGAAAGCAGAGTCTCGGTCCCCACACAAGACCTGCGGAAGCACAATCTGCATCTTAACAAGATTTTAACAAGTTGCTTATGATTGTGCATTAAAATTTAAGAAGCACCAGAATTGCCAATAGCTGTGGACCCATTAGCCAGAGTTAGAATCTCATCTGCTTCTGCAGCCGTCCCCTCTGTTTCTGCTTCTGACCCTTCCTCTAAGGTTATCGTACCTCTCTCCACCAACTTTCCTTATCTCATTCTTATATGTGACAGAAACATTCTGTCTTCTCGGAAAAGATAAATCTATCTAACTCACTTACCACTCTTTATTTAGTATAGTGTCTGTGCTGCTGAAGTTCCTTGAGGGGTAGACCTGACCCTGTGAACTTATTTTGTATCTGTAATAGCAAACTGAATTAGTACAGTACATGAAGAAAATGTATTGAAAGGGCTGTCGAATAAATCTCTAACTTTGGTACAGATATCATACAGTGTTGTGAGCACATGATCCCCATACTATCAGCTGTATTTCAAGCCAAACTCTATTCTAGTGTTTTTTTTTAATATAGATGCAAAGAATCTTGCAAATAGCCCACATTTACAAGAACAGTTTTCAAATTTACTTACCCCTCCACCTTTTTAAGCACACAGTGCATGAAGGTTTTAATTAAGGCCAAGATCAACCCTAAGTTCTTCCCTCTAAAAAGAGCTGCTGGAGGCCATCAGCCAATTGGATAATCATCAGCTCATCATTTTTGTTGGTATCATGTCTTGTGCATTAGTGTATGTCAGAGCCTAGAGGCTATATTGTAATTATTGGCATAAGTGTATTTTGACTACACCCCCTGCTGTCTAAACACACACACACACACACACACACACACACACACACACAAACTCCTTGAGGTCCAGAACTGTGTCTTCCTCTTTGTATTCTTAATTGATATCACAGTGCACAGCACACAGTATGGTGGATGTACCTGCGTTGAAGGAAATGAAGAAATGGGTATTGAGTGAGTTAGATCCTCATCAATGTATGTCTTTCTGATCTCAAAGTCCCTTTATGCTTTCATGCATGTGACCTTGTCCTTCACATTAGGGTAACTAACTGACCCCAAGAACATAAAGAAGTGCATTTCAGTTGGCATTCTCTACCAGGGTTGTGCTGTAGTGTCAGAGCACTTCGTCATCTGGGAACATGTGCTCTGAGATACAGTGGCTTGTGTTCCTCTGGGATTAACGAGGTTGAAAATCACAGCAAAGTTTATTTTCTTCTCTCAATCAGTCATGTATTCATTCCACAAACATTTACAGAAAGGCTATATTTTGCCAGATGTTTGCTGGGGACTGGAAATGTTAAGAAAGAACATAATGCAACCATCTTTTCACTACAGGGATCATTACTTTGAAAAGTGAATGTCAAATGCACCCACAGTACAATGTGCAGTAATGGGCACGTGACACAGGTCATGTCAGTGCAGTGGCTGGCATCACTTCAAGTGAGCATGACAGCTTGTCACGCAGCCTGTAGCCATCTTGAAAAAGAGTATGTTGGCCTGTATAGACAGAGCTAGTAACTATAATGACCAACCCATACTGAGTTCTCATTTTGTAGCAAGATAACACTTTATGTGTGTTATCTCTTTTAAACCCCGTAACAATGAAAAAAGTATTATCAGTTTTTCTACATTGCAGATGAGAAGAAATGAGGTCCAAGGAAATTGGTATTTGCATGTGCCCAAGGCAGTGTGAATCTAACCAGGATGGTCCTAGAAGTGGTGAGTCTAGTTCTAAACTCTACAAGAAAAGAAAAAAGCAAAGCAGAGAAAAATCACCAGCAGCCTCAAAGGTGGACAGCAGGTGGAGGGCAGGGGAGGGGCCATCCACGAACAGTGGTGTTGAGTTTGAGGCGGGCTAGGCGTGAGCATGGGCGGGGCCATGTGTGAACACAAGCTGAAGGAGGGGTGCACTCTGCAGCTAACAGAAGTGGCCTTTGGCTTCCGTCCGTGATAATGTGCATTTCGGAGGCAGAGAGGCCTGTGTTCGAATCTCACTTCCACCTGCTAAGAACAGTGTCGACTTGAGCTTTGGTCTCCTAAAATAGGAATCATGACAACCCTGGGCCTGTTTGGTTTTTGCCTCTCTGATCCTTTGCAAAGAGCTGGAGAAACACTTAATAGCATCCTCAGGAAGCGTGCGTGTCATTTTGTTTTAAACTAAGAATAAATGTCTCCCAAGTCCCAGCTTTCTTCTTTTTCCTCCCAAAATGAATAAATACTCTTCTGGTGCTGAGGAAAGACAGGCTGCATCTTCCTGAGATGCAGGAGCCTCACGTTAGCACCCTCCTCTCCTTGTTGTCGCGTACGCTCTCTGAAATAGTGAGATGTTCCCTTTTCCTCATTAAGTAGCGGTTATACCATGAATTTCTCACAGCTTGTCCCCACTTACTTTTTTTAAAAATTCATATCTTTAATGGTATATTATGAATATACCTCATCATCGCATTCAACATGGAGAGTTTGTACCAGAATATGACACGACTTGATTCTCATTTTTCCCCTTCCCTCCCACCCTACACCTCCACACCTTCTATATACGTAAGCATTGTTTCCTTTTTTAAAATTACTATCACATTCTTTTTCCCCTCATTGTTTACCCCTACACCATCTTTCCTTTTACTACCTGATTGTCACACTGGAGGCTGATGACCACCAGTCAGGCAAGTTGCCATTTGGTTTAATGTAAGTGGTGTTTTGATGGAGCTAAAGAATAAAGTGACAGCAATTGGGGGAAATGACTTTAGAGGATTTCAGCTTTTCTCTATTCTCTCTGGAAAGAAAACCTGCAGTTAATTGTGAATGTGCTCACTAAAAGTGAGGGTACTTGCTAAAAAGAAAATGCTTAATAGGCTCAAGATAAACAAGTCTGATGTCACCCAAATAAACAACTTAAATTCTACTTCTAATTCTAAAAATGTTCTTTATTTCTTAGGAAAAGATATCTTATGCTCTTTTCTTCAATGATATTTTATCAGGTCAACATAGAGGAAAATAAACTCTAGGAGAATAAAATATGTAAAAATTGATGAAAAAACATAATAAGATATTCATTGCTTTTTTGATTTGCTAAGAAATAAAATATTTTTGAGTAGGAAAACTACATATGAGCTGTCTTCTGGTATTAAGTGATCTGAATTTCAATTTTATAAGCAAATACTCTGTTGCTTGGGTACTCTGTCTATCTTTGTTAAAGGGTGGACAGTTTTGAGTTTAAAGATTGCTACAGCACAATGGTAATCAATTCCATCTTTAATTTTAAAATTTGGGTGGAAGTGAAAAAAGAATTGATTATCAAATTTCTTGAGTTCTTTTCAATACATGCATACTCATGAACTTGAATAGTACACAAAATTTAAGTATGGCTAGAGTTGGAAGATTTGTAGAATTAATCAACTAACACAAACAGGTGATGGGCTACTGTGTTTGGCCCTTTCCAAGTAGGGCTAGTGTTTTGACAGCTAATGTTCTGTAAACATTTTTGGCAAATGAAGTACATTATCATTTTTAAATCCCTTTTGATATTGTTCATATTTTCTTAATTAACAATATAGAGTTGATGAGAAAAAATAAAATGCTTGCATCATTTTCCCTTATTAATCCAATCCTTTATTTACTCTTCCATTATTCCTCCATTAGGTTATTCTGCTGGACATGTATGCATTTCCCTAGCCTTTATTAAGCATCTACTATGTACTATCTCCTGTAATAAAGATTAGAAACACAATGGTGGATTAGCCATCTCCCCACGCCTAGGGGAGTTCATAGTTTAGAGGTCAGAGAAGCAAATGAAAGAGAAGGATTGAATAAGATGTAGAGTTCCTGGACAGCATGGGAGAGGTTGGGCAAAGTATCTGAAAGCTATGGTATTTAACTTCAGTCTGGAAAAATTACCACAGCACCAAAGGAGACACAAGACATAGGCAAAATGCACCTCAGAGACAGTGACAGGCAGGTGGTGATCCATGTTCCATATTGGGGGAACAGCAAAGAGTTGGGTATGACTAGAACAGAAGAGAATAGAGACTTAAAATGAAGAGAAATAGGAATAACTGAAGAACATGGAAACCAGTGAATTCAGTATCCAAGGAAAATCAAAATGCACAGGTTTCTTGACAGCGACTTTGGCCCAAATCCCTTCCCGGCGATTGGTATGCAGTGATCTGGGTAGACCTAAGTATAGCAAACAGGAGTATTCCTCAAAATTGCACTGGGACGTGACGGAACTCAAGTGACACTGAGCATGTGTGGGATCCACAGCATGCTGAAGACATCAAGTAGAAAACACTGTGTGTGTTCACCTGAAACATGAGTGACAGACACTGCGGAGCTCCACCTTGAACCCAGGACTGGCTCCTGGATCCATTGACCAGGCAACACTGGGAGTTTCTCTTGGTACCCAGCTCATCTTGTTGGCGAAACCAAATATACTCTCACTTATTTATGAGTCTCGCTTTACATGGTGAAGAAAGGGAAATAAAAAAGCTAGTCCCATAATAAAAGAGAGAGAAAATAAATTAACTTTTCCTTAAAGATTTCACAGCTTACAGTTTGGTCATCTCTACCCTGAAAGATGGACGATAAATCTGAGATCTACTGAATTAACTGCCCAGCGTTTCAGCCATATGCCTTTGCTTTCTTATCACGCCGCTCCCATCTGCCGGAATGCCCAGAATAACGCCTGTCACATGGTGGGTTACTCATCAAAAGTGCACTGAATGAGAGAACGAACACTAACGGGATGCTATTTATACTGCTCTGTCTTCACCGTTGAGAAGTTCACACTACGTTCTTTAAATGAGCTCCGCCTGCAGCACCCTTCCCTTTGCATGGAAAGCTTTCGGTGGGGAGACTTGCAAGTACCCCTGCTGCTCGCCCCACACCTCACTCAGGTAGATTATTCATGGAAAATACTGCATAGCTTTGTTCATCTCACAGATATTTTTCATAACAAGATACATGAAGAAGAAAACAAATTCTTAGCTCACGGAAGTTGATACTAGTTTTAGACTCTTGCTAAAGCCTCTGGCAGAAGATAGGGTTGAGAATCAGCTGAGCAGTAGGTTGGACCTGAGATCACAGCAGCGGTGGCTGAGATGAGAACCTGGTTGCAGGTGGATACTTTTCTAGTTCATTCACCCAGCCAGCGTGTATGGAGCAGTTATCCTGGAGTTTGGAAATGAACTGAATCCACATCCCTTTGCTTAGTGAAAAACCACGTTAAGAACACCAAATGCTCTCATCAGAGTGAGTCCATGAGAAGGTGGAGACACAGGAGTCCAGGTCGGGTCTCAGACTCAGATGGTAGGTTCCTTTAGGATGCAAGTTTGTGCAGTCAGGGTGTCACCCTCAGATTCCTCCACCCTTCCAGGGAACTTTACATTCTCACAGGAAGTGTAATTCCTTGTCTTTTCCTCTTTCTTTTTTCTCCTACTTTCTCTTTTCTAAGCCAAACTGTAGCGAGTCTGTATTATCTGGAGGCAGCTGGAGCTACAACGTGGGAGAGTTACGCATTTCACATCTTGTCACTTGCGTAACTGATGGAGTCATCCTTTTTGTTTCAGAATCTCATGTTTAGGGGTTGAAAAGCTAAATTGATGAGCATTACCAGAGAGAAATATTTTTTGAAAAGTAAGTGAAGCTGATGACACATTACTTTACAGCTTAGTGAAATTCAGCAAATCTAATTCTATTATCCTGTCAAAGTTTCACAAAAGGAGACCTGAATGCATATTTTAGATGAATCTTTATAGATTTCAGAAGCCACAGCCACATCTGTGAGAATCGGATGCATCTGGCTCTAACAGACCGTTGTTTTACTAAGGGGAGTAAATAATCATATAACAACTAATTAAGTGAAGTTCTCTTTGGTGACACAGTGCCTTCCTCTCTCTCCCTTGCAAAGACTGTCAGGCAGTGAATGATAACCATGTTTTTCATTTCAAAGGCCTTCCAAACTCTTCATACCCAGATTTACGCATGCACACCAACACAGAAGCTTTTCTTTAGGAATCATAGAGCATAGTCCAGAAATGCAGACATTATAGAACATTTAAGGGCAAGTCATTCATACCCTTGTTTATTTTTATGACCAAGTATGAGATACAGTCTAATAAATGCATTTTGACAAAAATCTCAGGAGCAATTGCTTTAAAGGATTTCCCTGCGAACCTCATCTGTTGGCCAGAGATTCACAAGCTGACAAACTGAAAGGGCTTCGTGATGCGTTCTGCAGTGGGCATGACTGTGTTCTTGGGCTAGAAGAGTCATTATTCAGAGTAGAGGTTTAAATATGGGAGGAATACTGATGGAAAGATTCATCTGAATAGAAATTACTACTGTTTTTTCTTCACTGAAGGAGGAAATTCTCAATAGAATTGAGAACTTACTAAATACATAAATGATAGATAGAATTTTACTATATACTGTGTTTTATATGTCACAAGGTACATAGATCTCCATGTTGAAGATAGGAAGACTGGCCAAAGGAAATATGGAAATATGTCCTTAGATAAAAAGCAGTAAGCTGAGTTCTGAGTTGATTCCAGTCCACCTAAAGCCAAAATCCATATGTGCCCTTTTCAGAACAGCACAAGAACCTGGTTTAGAATTCATGAGGAAAATAAGACTACGATAAAAGTTTTGAGTTAAATTGCATCTCCCTAAAATGTATGTTGAAGTCCAAAACCTCAGTATGCCCATGTGTGACTTCATTTGGAAACATCGTTGTTACAGGTGTAGGAAATGACCTGGAGTCACGACTAGAGGATGGCGACCTTTCATCCACTGTCACCTGTGTCCTCATCAAGGAGGAGAAAGACTCATAGCAGACCACACAAGGCAGGAACGGGAGCCAGGCATCTGTAAACCCAGGTAGGTCAAGGCTCACCGACCATTAGCAGGCAGCAGGAGATGGAAACACATCACTCTGTTTCTCAGGGCCTTCAGAAGGAGCTGAGCCTGCTGAAAACCTTCGTGTGAAACTTCTGTCCCCTGGAACTGTTACAAGAAGCAAAGACAACACTCTTGCTGGTGCAGCCACCTTCTTTGGGTCTTCAAATTGAAACTGGGCCAAGAATGTGGGTCTGAAGTGCAAATTATCCATATAGTCATTGACAATAGCATGAGTACATTAATTATTTTAAAAATCTAGCCATTTATTTTTCTTCTGAAATTTCCACAGACCAGAAAAACACCTTGACCAGTGTTGGGAACCAGTGTATTAGGGTCACTGTCCATTCATTTATACTCATCTATTCATGGGATGAGGAAGGATTTTCTAATTTCCAGACATTTTGCCAAATGTTGAACATAAAGACATAAAGACATGGTTTCTGACTTAAGATACCAGAATAGTAGTCCAGTTAAAAAGGCCCAGTCAAATCCACACAGTATGTTGCATTTGGTATTGTAATAAAGACCACAAGTCCTTCTACTGTCAGGCTTGGTATGTGAGGGGTGAAGAGTATGCTTACTTTTACAAGGCAGGAAGTGGCAGGTGATAAGGCTGGAAATGCAGACTCAGGCCTGCTGCTGCAGAATGAGGCTGTGGATTCCCACCCTGTGGGCTTTGGGTCCACAGCAGTAGGTGGAATGGTCAACCTTGTTTCACAGCCAGCTCACTTCCACACCTTTTCAGAGAATAGCCTGTCGAGGGGAAAAGGGTGCTGGTGGCAGGAGCAGTCAGTCATAATATTGTCTGAATCAAGTTTTAGTTAGTCCTGATATGTTTAAAAGAGGAATAATGAGCCACAGGGAGTACCACAATGGATATCTACTTCCTCTTCAATGGTGGTGTTTCAATTTCCCCAATCATCAGCTCAAACATTTTATTTCTCCAGTAGTAGTTAATATGTGTACCTTTATAAGTCATGCCTTAACTCCAACTCTTACTATGACAAGTCAAGGTGGCTTGCTGCTAAAATTGTCCAGCATCAGAGTAGTCTGCATAGATGTGAGGTTCTCTCTTGCCAGTCTCTCCAAATTACCACCGACCATTAAGCACACAATATGTAATGTGTTTTTTTTTAGCAAGTTCTTCCACTTTCAGGCTCTCCAGATGTGAAAGAAGTTTAAAAGAAATATTTACAACGTGCATTCCCATGAGCAGAACTACCAGGAAATGCAGATGACACTTCAAAAGAAAACAAACGCATCATTGTCTGCAGCTTTGTCAATGGAGATTATTTGCAGCTTGCCCTCTGTTTTGGCAGGTGCTATTTGTTATGTGCCACAGGACTCAGTCTCAACACCTGTGGGTACTTTCTCTGTCCAATATAACTGTGGGGCTAATTCTTTTAAAGAAGGTTAATAATATTAATCCCATTTTACAGATGGGAATAAAAGACAATTGGTTTATCATATTTTCTCAGGTCAAGTAGTAAATCAGTGCCTCATTATCATTCATTAGAATTTTCTCTTTATCCAATTTCCAACTGCTCCTTCCTGAGGGCACTTAATTAGGATCAAGTATTTCCTGGCCTTCACTCCTGACTGATGCATGTAACACGCGTTGAGCCCAGACAGAGCAAGGCACTAAGCCCTCAGCACAAAGCTGCAGATGAAGTGGGGAGTGGGTGTATCACTTAGGGTTCACTAGGGTTCAGAGGAAATTATTTAATATCAATATTAAATATACTACATATATACTAAGAGCTTGATAAAGGAATTACTAAGCATGTGCCCAGCAGCCATCTGGACAGGCAGGGGAGGAAGATTACAAAATAGCTATCCATTCCCTGGAAAGTTGGATGGGATTTTCTAGTGTGAATTTTTTTTTTTTTTTTTAGGTTTTTTGGGACAGGGTCTCACTTTGTGGTTCAGGCTGGCCCTGAGCTCAGCCTCCAACTCACATCACAGCAATCCTCCTGCCTCTGTCTCCTGAGTGCTGGGATTACAGGCATGAGCCACCATGCTCGGCACTGTGGTATGTGGTACTGGTTGCTGCTGGGCATGAGTCTCCACCCCCAGTATGGTATGTGGTTACTGGGGATCGAACCTGGGTCTTTGCACTTGCAAGACAGACACCGGAACCACTGAGCTAAATCCCCGGCCCTAGTGTGAATTTTCTATAATGAGAATGTATCATGGTAAGGCTAAGTTAAACCAAAGATTAATGTTTATATTGTTTATCATTCTGTATGAAAATATGAAATGTTTATCTGTGACTTGATTACAAATTATCTTCCATTTCCAAGTGACTGCAATAGAATCTTATATGGAAGATTTCACATACATTTTAAGTACACTCAGAGAATTTAAGTGACCCTGTTTCCTATTTTTCTGAAAATCTTGAGGCTATCTCTCATCAATCATGAGTCTCTCTATAATTAATGAATCCTCATCTCTTTCTTTACCTTTATTTTGAGAAATATGCTTCCTTTTTCTCCCAGAGGGCTACGTTTGCTTCCTCTCTCCATCCTTCCATCTCTCTGTATCTTTACCACCTCTGCACCTCTTGTTCTCCCTATGGAAAACTTTCCTTTTCCCTTTGACCTTTTCTCCACATCTTTCCTGTAACATCAAAACTCAGGTTTCATGACTTCAAGATGTGAAAAAAATTCGTCTTTAAATAGCAGCTCTGTCATTCTGCTTACATATTAAGACGTTGGTGTCGAAGAGAAGGACAAAGAAAGGGAGAATGAGGCATGTGAGAAGGTACTTGAGTCTTGCTCTACTTGGAGTGATAAAGTAATAAAGAAGAGTTGTAACATGTCTATCCAGCTGGAGTTGGGGATACTTGAAGGCAGGCTAATAGCAGACAGAAAAAACCCTCACTAAACTTAGACCTGGACATTACAAATGGAGATGGTCCACGCTGATGTGGATGTTTACGGCTTTAATCTGTTCAGTGGAGAGTGGTAATAACAAAGTGCAGAGGTGAAGAGAAGACGAAGTAGTTTCCAGAGTCCATTCACAGAGTGTGGGTCCTATCATTAGAAGCACAACCCACCTTCTCTGGGTTCTGCCTTCCCCAACCAGACCGTATCCACCTCCTTTTGGGTGCCAGTTCAACCCTGAGCCTCAGTGGCAGACAGCGTTAGATAAGGTCCTCTCTCCATCCCCCAAAGGGTTTGCCAAGGTGAAGTTAGGATATGCACAGAGGTTATGTGGGGTCATGACGAAGATGAGCTGTCACAGTGGGACTGGCCGGATCACATTCCCCACTTTTTCATTTCTCCAAGCTAATGTATCCCTATCTAGACACTTCCTTATCTATACAATGAGGAATAAATAAGACAAATAGTACTTTCTTCATGATTATTGCAAGAACTAATTGAATCTATATCATTCACTTAAAACAGTATCTAGCACATAGTCACTACATATATACATTTATATGTTAGATGCATTCTACTAAAAGAATCCGTACATTAAACATACACACATATTTTATGTATACATGTTTACATATATACGTGTTTACATACATGCACACACACATACATATATACACATATATACATATATATACACATATATACACATATATATGCCTATATACACATACACACACACACACACACACACACACATATATATATATATATATATATTAATCAGCAAGCTGGACCTAGTCCCTGTCCTCAGAGTTGGCAAACTGGCCATTTCAGCAAAGCATAATAAATTTTATAATAAAAGAGGCAGAGCCTCTGGTGAATGGATGTATGATGAATAAATGGGTGAGTGAATATTTCTAGCTATTCCTACTTAACTGTTAAGTGTTTTGATCCCCAGAGTGAGTTAAAATTTTTCTAAAACCTTTGCTAGTCTATTTATAATGCCATTTCTGTTATGAGGCATAACTTCTCCAAAGCCCAGAGTAATTCTGGGTCTCTATCCAACTGTTGTTAATCTTCTAAGCAGGTAGCTGAGCCCCAGATAGAGCAACAGAAATCCAAACAAGGGAGATGTGTATATCAAATCCCTCCAGTGACTGCTGGTAGGAAATGATTATTACAGGCCATATTTCCTACCTGCCTCACTTTCCCAAAACCTCTTGCTGAGACTCACTGGTCAGGTATTGTTCATCTGAACCACAAAAATGTGGCTCAGGCTTTACTGGAAATGCGATGAACCTGATGTAGTATTCAGGCCCATCAGGGATCAGGGCCAGACATAAACAGAAGGCTATGGACTCAGGGGCTTCAGAGAAAAACATCCAGGGCAGTTCTGCTCTCGAAGCTACAGCCTGCATTTGCTAAGAGTCAGACTCCAGAGGAGGCAGCTGCTGCAAACATGCATAAATAGTGAAAGCCGAGCCAGGTGCCTGGCGTTCCTATGGGAACCTGCAGTAGCTCCGGTTACCCAGTCCCCAGACACCACCTCCTCTGGGCTCAATATCTCACATTAAAAGGGAGACCAAGGGCTAGACTTCCCAAGTGGAGCTGAGGGTACTTGTAGTACAAGTTGCATGATCAAGTCCCCTACACAGTGTGGCAGACCGAGTCCTGAGAGGTTTCTTCATGTTTCAAAGATGAAAAAGAGGGAATGTGATTTTTTTTCCTCATACATTCCAAAGAGTGGCTGATGTTGCTAGTATCTAAAATGTGTGTGTGCATGCATGTGTGCATGCATGTGTGCATGTGTGTGTGCATGTATGTGTGTATGTGTGTGCATGTGTATGTGTGCATGCCACACGTGTGTAATATCCAGGGAAGCAATTCCAGGTAATGCTACTCTTTTTTTATTGGAATATTGATTGTGTGACTCAACTCTAGATTAAAATTAGTGTTTTTCTTATATTTAAAATTTTTACCTTTTTACCTTAGCTGTTGGCTTTAGTGGAAACTGCACAAGGAAATGAAAATAAGACCGTGAATACAGAAAATCCAACACTTCATGATCCAAAGTTTCAATAGGCTCATGACCAGAAGCTTGAATTTCTAACTCTAAGCCCAAATGTCCACTGGAAATGGAAAATCTGAATTACTAATGGGCAGGAAGAACCGCATGCCTTCAGTGCAGTTTTCTATAGTACATGACACCATCAAGCGGTCAAGCAGTGAGTCCCAGCATGGCTTCTGCCTGATCTTCCTCTTCCCTCTTAAAACCAGATGACCTCAGGCACATTGCCTGACCTGTCTGCCCCTCACTTTCCTCTTGGGAAAAGAAAAAAGAATACTAACCCTACCTGCATGGGGAAGATTAAGTAAGGATTATACTTAAAACACAGGCTATGATTTATAGTTTCAAAATGCTTTCATAGACATTATGCCAATTTGTATTTTT
Organism: Petromus typicus; assembly: GCA_004026965.1. Taxonomy (NCBI): domain Eukaryota; kingdom Metazoa; phylum Chordata; class Mammalia; order Rodentia; family Petromuridae; genus Petromus; species Petromus typicus. The sequence continues at coordinate 13,661 of PVIR01003972.1, read as the reverse complement.
ACAAAACTTAAGAAGCTCCAAAGGCATGTATCATCAAATTGTCAGTGTGATATCTGTGGGGTTTTTATCATATAAGTCATGTGTCTAGGAGAATGAGGAATTTAAAGTAAGTCATAATTGCAAAGGCAATGCTGCATATGCAGTTTTTGTTTTATTAATCAGAGAAGTGTTTTAACGAGGGACTAGGCTTGGCAGCAAGCTACCTGTGGCCAGCCACTGTCAAATAGTTTTGATGGAGGGGTCCACAAAGGGTCCAGTGAGATTACCTACATTACATGTCTTTAAAACACTCAGTAACTGGGCTGGGGATTTAGCTCAGTGGTTCTGGTGCCTGTTTTGCAAGCGCAAGGACCCAGGTTCGATCCCTGGTTAACCACATACAGTACTGGGTGTGGAGACTCATGCCCAGCAGCAGTCAGTACCACATACTACAGTTTCAGGCATGGTGGCTCACACCTTTAATCCCAGCACTTGGGAGGCAGAGGCAGGAGGATTGCTGCGATGTGAGTTGGAGGCTGAGCTCAGGGCCAGCCTGAACTACAAAGCGAGACCCTATCTCAAAAATAACAAACAAACAAAAAAAAATTGTGTGGTAATTGCAAACAAAAGTGTCTGGACCAGTCTTTTCCCCCTTTAGCTGCCTGTGCAGACCTACCGATGGCTGTTTCCAGGGCCAGGCAAGAGTGCCCTGGACTGGGCGCTTTCTACAGCAAGGTGCAGCCTCTGACCCTGACAGTCTGTGGGCTGCAGGACTCTTTGTGGTCCCCTGGCTGTGGCTAGACTTGGGTAGGACCAGAACTACTCTGGGAAATCCACACAACACTCTCTTATTCAAAAATTAATCTTCTAACATGAAATCATGAAAGATTTTCTGTCTCAGTTCTGTGTTTGGAGCATTCTTTATTCCTTTATTGGGGAAATGTTTATCTGAAGAATCCATTTCTGGGCTCTGCAGATAGGGCAACAAGTACAACAAAATGCATATTTTCCTCTGGAGCTTTTATTCTAGGATGGGAGGGGAATGACATAATTTTTTAAAATAAATTATGTATCATTTGGAGGTAGTTCAGTAATAGTATGCTTGTCTCACAGACACAAGACCTGGTTTTGATATGCAATCCTATTGAAAAAAAAAACAGATAAACAGATAATATAATATAATATAATTAATATATGGCACAGTTGAAGGTAAAGAGTACGCAAGAAGATGTGGTTTAAATAAGTTTTAAAAAGATGGTCTACAAGGCCTCGCTCAGAAGTGATATTTAAACAGAGATGTGAACAAAGAAAACCTCAGACCTCTGGGGAAGAGTGACCCAAGCTGTGGGAGAAGAAATGCGAACTCCCTGAGTGCAGTCATGTCTGTGGATCCAGAGAATGTAGCTAAGACCTCGATGGAACAGAAAGGTCACGGGGAAGAGGAGACGAAGCAGGGAACAGACACCCGATCCTGAGCGAGGCGGGGCTCTCAGCAGGGCATGGCATGGGCGTCCCATGCAGACCTGCTTTCTGCTGCCAGATGGACTTGATTACGCCCCTTTTTAGAGGATCTCTCTGGCTTCTCTGCACCTCTGAGGACCGGTGCACAGTTAAGTTGCTCTTTTAAACCTACTTTCTATAGATTCAATTTTTACCGAGTATGTCATGTAGCACAAACACACATAGAGAAAGAGTTATATATTTGAAAAAGAAAACATACACAAGAAAGCACCTAACCAAGTTCTGTGGAGAGAAGCCAATGAGTGTCAAATAACATTAATAATGGAAAAGAAGAAATCAGTATTACAGGTAGAAATGATAATTATAATGAGAATGATAAAAAACAATAATAACATGGCTGACACTTACTGAGTACTGGTGTATTACACAGTTTTAGACACTATGTATGTATACCGTGTCACAAGTTCCTCACAGGGAGAAGTACTAGTGATATCCCTGGTACAGAAGAGGAAAATGAATCCCAGGTAGCAAAGCAAATAGCTCAGAGACAATTGGCAGAGTATGGAGATTGGATTGGAAAGTTGGCACCATCTGATGAAGACCTTGTATCCATAACCTTTGCAAAGCGCTGGACCTGAAGAATGAGCCTGGAAAAGTAAGGAGCTCAACCCAAGAAAAATCGGTTGTTTTAAATATGTAAATGCTATGCCAGGCCCAAATTCTAGGGCTATGTAGAGATAAATAGCACAACAAGGCTCCTGCTGTGAAGCAGTGTCCTTCCAGGTGCTACATACGAGGCTGAATAAATACCAAGGCAGAAGGGCTTCGGGAGTCCAGCCAACCACCTCTTAGCATCCACTCACGGCTCCCCCTCATGGACTACAGAAGCAGGGGTCTGCTCAGCCAGAAACGTCAAACTCTGAGTTGTCCGAGTTGCAACAGGACAAGCTCATCAGAGAGAGCAGACTGGGAAAGCCCAGCACCAGCAGGAGAGGAGCTCTCTGCAGAACAAGGCACGCGGCTGTATTATGCTATTTTGTTATTCCGAGTCTGACAGCAAAGAGTCCACAGTGGAGGACAGGAAAGCTTTGGTGTTGCGGGATGAAGAGAAGGTCCCAGAGGTTTGGTACACATTCACTTAAAACAAAAACTGAAAACTGAAAACAAAAACAAAAAAAAATGGCTTGTAATTTTGTAACTTCCTCAGGGTGTTTCAAAAGATTTCTGAAGATCAATGTTCTGTATGTTCAAAGAGTTTAGGGAGTTTTAAAACCTTCCCATTCAGACTGGCCTGTCTTAAAGAACAAAGGAACATGGAATTTCTTGCAGGGATCTAAACTCACACAAAAGAGCCCTGAGATCTAAAATCAACAAAGATGGCCTTTGAACTTTCCTCAATCCAAACGGGGAAAAGAATATGTATTGCTCTGTAGGCTCCTATCTAGTTGCTGCTTTTATCTTCTGTCAATAAAATTGGTTTTTTTGATTTTTATTTATGCAACTACCCAGTGGCCGTCAGTGTAAAGAAGAGGTTAAGAGCTTAGGCTTACGTGGAATTGGGTTCAAATTCCAGTTTTACCTGACATAAACCATGTAACATTGGGCAAGCTAGATCAGTGCTCCAAATATTATGTTTTCCAAAAAGAAGACAAACATAAAAGTCTTACCTCTTTAAAGGATTGAATAGGAAGTTAAATGAGAATATGACTTGCATACATCAGTTGTATGTTAAATAATAAACTATGTATTTTTTCTATTTTCCCAATAGCTCGCACACTTTATAGTCTTTAACATTCATTATCTTAAGAAACCATGCAATGAAAAGTATGCATCCTGCTTTGAAATTGTATTGTTTAACCCCACAGTGGAAGGCAGTTTAGAAGAGCACTATGTATAGCATGGATCTGCTTCCCTAAATAACAAATCCTTACACTGGGGTCCATGAGTCAAATCCGTCTCCCTGCCTGTTTTCAGAAAGTTTTATCAGAACGTGGCCTGACTCCCTTGTTTACATCTGGCCTGTGCCTGCTTCTGTGCTACAACACAGTAGTTGCTAGAGGGACCATAGGCTTCAAAAGCCGAAAGTGTATCCTTGTCGCCCTTTTATGGGAAAACTTTGTTGATCCGTGTTCTAGAAGCACAGAGGTCCATTTTTCTTCTAAGTCTCCTAGCTTTGGAACTTCAGAAAAAGTCATATTCCTCTGGGAAGATATAAAGACCATTTTCAAGCCCCCGTATTTACTTCAGCCGGTGTCAGGTGCTGTGGGGGGCACCGAGCACACGGACTGGCAGGATCTGTCCTGTGAAGTGTCCACAGTACAGTTGCAGAGACGCTCACACTTGTGCCTTGTGAGAAAGGTTCTGTGGCTGATTCGGAGGGAACATGGCTTGCTGCAGAGTTTCCTTTTTCCCCACGTAGCACCCACATCCATCACAGAGGAGGTAAAATTAAAACAGATGCTGTCCTGGCCCTTCCTGTCACTTTTCTACCTGCGAAACTGCAGAGAACCCGGATGGATAAGGATGAGGGTCTAACGAGGGCCCTTCTCAGCTTTCTCGGGCAGAAATGCCCGGATGGAGTGGGACAGAACAGGAAGAGGAAGCCCCCTGAAGACGTGTCTGCAGTACTGCATGGAATATTATTACAATTAACAAAATTATTTCTTGCATGTGGATGCAGTACTGTCTTAAATGGTGACTGAGGTGATAGACAGAGATTCACCAATGGCCACAAACTATATTAGAAAGAATCAGAGTCAGATTAAAAAGATAATCATTAGTAAATTTGCAATGGAACATCATTATTCAGGCATACAATTGCTCATTTGATGTACATTTATTGGGTCCTAGCCTAAGACAATTAGTTAAAGGCATTTAGAAACATGACATTGTAGTAAATGAGAAAGGTATCCATCTCCCAGCTCTCATACAGCTTATTCTAGGCAGATGACATGGGGCCTCCTACTTGGAGTTCTCTCTGAATCAGACCCTGAAGCAAGGATCTGAGTGTGAATTTATCCACTGGGACTCAAGCTTATAAGCACAGGGAGGTAAATGACAAGAAGGTGAGATAACGTTAAAACACTGTTGTGGCAGACTCAGGCTTAATCTCCTCTTTACTTTCTGAAGTACAGAATGTCCCTGCGAACTTCCCAAGGTGGAATGAGGAGATGGATGTATCTACACATCTCTCGGTTCTGATGGACTCGGAGTCATTTGCGACAGCGTGAGGGGAGTGTAAGATCCCCTGTCTCCTTTTGTTAAGGGACAGAAAAGCCTAAGAATGTACAGAAACTTCTGCAGATGACTTCCACAGCACCTCGAGATACTCAGGAGCAACAAAAAATGTCTGCTTGTACAGGACACAAATGATGACTTGGCATTCAAGAAAACCGAGGTAGTGATGTGCACTACACAACTAATGAAAACAAGTTGACAGGACAGTGAGTGAAAGGCTAGTACAAACGGCAGATGAGTGATGAAAACAAATCTCCAGGACAACCCGGGAACACATTAAGCAGGGCCGAGAGGCCAGAGTTCATGCAGTGGAGTGATCAGGTGGCCACACAGAGTGGGGCACCCTGTGGATCCATGCAGGCTGAGATGGAGGGAAGTCAGAGTGTGGGGGTTAAGAAGAGGTTGTACGTGAGGTCCACAGCCCAGGGCAAAGAGTGAAGCCTGAACAGGGAGCAGGGGGCAGTGTACAGGCACAGCTCACTGCTTAGAGGTGGATCTCAGGGCAGTGAGGAGTGCACCAGCTGACTGGTGGGGAATGCACGAGGGGGGATCAGAGAACAGGGCGAGGAAGGCATCCTCAGTGGTGTGGGGTGTGAGATCCCAAGTGGGGTAAAGAAAGATATGTGTGACATATGTGTCTGCGTAATGTGAAATCTAAATGAGAGGCAAGCAAAAACAGTGAGAAATTTGTAGTTCATGGACAGTGATCACATAACTAAATAGATTAACGACAGTGACACAAAGTTTACCACTGTCAAAGAAGGATGTTATAAATATGGAAGGGGAGGAGATTTGAATGCACCCATGGTGCAGGGCTGCTACTGGAGATGTCTGTGTAAGCTCACGAGATGGCAGGGAAAGTTCTACAGGGAGACACACCATGTTCTCTACCTCTGCTGACCCATGAAAGACCCTGGAAACAGCAGCACTTCAATAGCAAGGAGCTTATAGTTCTCTACGTCTAAATACACCTTCCACCAAAAGGAAGTCGGGTACCTGCAGAAGCAGCAGATTTCAAGGATGGGACAAGAAATGTATAGAATAGGAAAATAAGCCTGGAATACCTTGTGTCAGAGGTACAAAGAAACATAACCACACACCAAAGGACAGCTTGAAGTTATTCCAGCCAGCTGCTTTGAGAGACTTCAAACATCAAAATAAACAACAGTAACATTCTAGTCTGTTGAATAATACAGCAACTGTAAATCCATGTGATATAAATCAGTGAAGGAACTGAAATTCTATTAAGATACAGGATATTTATATAGTTTTTAAGTACCTCTACAAAAATACTTATTTATTATATAGAAAACAAAAGAGTTACTGCATAGCAGAGAAGCCTGTGAGACACAATCTTAAGTAATCAACTTAACAATGCAATTACGGTACAACTCAAAATGCAGTGGGATACAGTGCAAAGAATACTATCACTTCTGGGGTGTTTTCCACCCAAGATGCAGAATTTGAATCTTATCTCTAGGAAACTTCAGATAAAGCCAAATTGAAGGGAATTTTACAAAACCACTGGTTTGTCATGTTCAAATATGTCAAGGTTATGAAATTCTAGTGGAGACTGAGAAATTGTTCCAGATTGAAAGAGACTGAAGCAATGTGACAACTAAACACAAAATGTGATTCTATACTGAATCATTTTCCAGTAAGGAATATTATTAAGATAACTGGAAAAATATGAATAAAGCTTGAGAGTAGATAGTAGACTCAAATGCATGTATCAGGTTACATTTGGAGAATGTTTTCATTTTAGGAATATTATACTCCAAAATACTTTGGATGATGAGCACTCAATTGAAAACTTACTCTCAAATGATTCCGGGATGTGAAAAGCTATATCGTGGTCACATAGTTATGTTTCTGTTTAGATTGTTTTAAAACAAATTTTAAAAGCTGAACCTATACTCTGGCCTTTTAACTCCTTCAGTCTTTCCACATGCCCTGTAACCCAAGATATCTGTACTATTGTTTGGCTTTCATTTTCTGAGCGGCAAGAGTGCCCTGTAGAACACTCCTTCTTCTCCTGTGTTGAAGTCTACCTGTGTGTGTTACATTTCCATTCACTGCACAAGCTAAGTCTATATCCATCATACTGCTGTCCATATTCCTAATAGAGAGCATGGCCCCTGGCATTGAGCTTGGACACAGTCATGAAAAAAGGAAGAGGTAAGCCATACAAATGTGTTTGGGAATTCTGTCTACAGTATCAAATGGAATTGCAGATTTAGATACGGCCTGGCCTTGGTTTGAACTACAGTTGTAGGATCTTAGATGAATCCAGATCTCTGATCTGGATTTTCTTCATATATGAAATGAGTCATTCAGTAAAACCAATGGAATGACATTTGTAAAGCATCTGATGCAGGCTAGCATCCATTGAGCATTCAAAAATGTCACTTTCCCTTTGCTCAGCAAATATTCAAAACCATCAAAGAAGACGAGAAGTTTAAAATTCTAGGTTTTATTAGTGACTTTGCCATAACCTTGATATATGAACCTGAATAGATTCATATATCATTTATCATTCTACTTTTCAACACTTTAGTTTTTCCTTCTTGGTAAAATGAGAAGTGGTAATAAAACTGGAAAGAGAGGAGCCAGGTTTATGAATGGCATGCTGTCATGATCTCTTAACTCTAAAACTTGAAATTTGTTTTTTATTCTGTGGATGAGGATGAGTATAGACGGTGAAGGTTATGAAAGAATTCACTGTATTTAAAGTATACTCCTCACTTTTAGTAGTCAAGGCATGCAAAGCCTAGCACCTACTGGTTTGTACCACTGACTCATTTAGAACTGCTGAAATTAGTGGGTAAACTGAGAGGTGGTGTTGTTAGACTACTGTTGAGCACATTAATAATTTATGAGCCATCAAGGAATTAGCACACACTTTAAGTTCTCTCTGCATTTTTTCCTTATTCATAATTCTTTGCTTAATTGCTCTCTCCTTTAAAATGGAGGTGCTGAGACCTTGGATATTTGCCTAATAGCTCAAACAGAGCCATGACCTTGTTGCCAAGTCTTTCAGTCCTTTTATGGCATGGGGGCATTTGCCATTGAGAGAAAACTGATGGGTTTGATTTTCCTGAGAGATATTTTGCACTGACCTCTGGCCCCATTAAATCTTTGGCCATCGCCCATTCACTGTGATGAGAATGATAAATTTGTTTTAATTTAGGACTCTGTCAAGTAAGGAATACTGACAAAAAAATAATATTTTGAAATGTGCTAGGATGAAGTCATGAATAAATAAATATATTGAAGTTAACTGATAAATTAACAAATGCTTATTCATAAGAGTACAACTGGACTCTTTCAAAGTTTGGCCAAAGACAGTTATTCTCAGGTGAGAGGAAAGGTGATCTATATAGAAAGACATTGAAAAACATGGAAAGGCATCAATCCCTCATGACTCATTTGTTTTAAATATATTTTCTTTCAGCTAGGTGCCAGAAAGGTCATCCAGAGCACTGTAGTAAGCTTTTCTGGGGTAAAGCATTCATTTTAATAATATAAACACTTTTATTAGGTATTTCAGAGGGCTGAGTCTTTGGCTTTTCTTTACAATAGTTCCTTAGATTACATTCAAAGAACTGAAATTCTAGTTAGTAATTATCTGTTTTGATTTCTTTTTGATTGAAAAAAATGACTCTTACTTTGGTTATATTCCACTTGAAAAAACAGAAAAGGATGCATATGTCATTGATCCTGTGCTAATATTCTTTCATAGGGAGCATCATCATGACAGATGGCAAAATGATCCCAAAACCACAAAACATATTTGCAAAACTATGAGGCCTTGGATGGCGGAAGCTTCTGCTAAATCCAAATGGCTAAATTTTCCAGAATACAGGTAGCCTGAGGGCCTTGTTAGATGCATGAAAACTAATTGGACCAATTTGAATGGAACAAAATTTTGCCTGAAGGCTTTAATCACACTAGTAACCTAATGGTTTTTTATTTAACATTCCAAGGCTGTGTTTAGAAAAATAAATCCATGCGTACAGCTCAGAAAACATTACATAAGATCAAAGGGTTGAGAGGGATCATAAATATCTTATTTTAAAAGCTCAGTATGTGTGTGACCTGTGTTTTAGGAATCACGGGATGGAGTAAGGCTAGCCAAGTGCTGAAAATATACTTCTCAAAAGGGAAGGCAAAGCAAGGCCTCAGAAGACAGTTCTAGTTTTGCTATGATAACAAGGAGTGTTTGGCTGTGCGTACTTAGTGTTCATCTTTATTTACAAAGTATCTAAAATTCTGTGACTAGTGTCTAATTCAGTGAGCTCCCAAATGATACCAGAAAAATATTTTGATGTGTTCTGCTATTAAACATCATGTATTTTCACACAGAGAGTACAGACTGAAACTCTGAAGACCTGTTCAAGTTCTGGTTCTGCCTCTTGCTAATTCTGAATCTCTCAAACTTTCTGAGCTTGTCTTTCCTTCCCCATAGAGTGATAGTATAACTAATGTCTCTCCAGATGTTTCATAAGTTCTATTTTTACATAATCAATAGAATGGTATGTATAAGCTCTAAAGCCTTTACTACATATAAGACATTACTGTTGTTGTATCATTGTGGTGGAATTTAAATGTTTTAGATTTCTTTATTTTTCTTGGTTTTTCAATTTTACTCTTCCTTTCAGTCCATGTAGAAAGTGTAAATCGACTAAAATTCTCCAAATCAAATTTCCAAAATTTGCAAAATGCACAATCCAAAGAATGTGATTTAGGAAAAAAAAAAAAAAAAAAAAAAGGTTTCTTGTAGACTTTACAGTACTCTCATCTGAAGTCCTCTTTTGAATGTGATGTAATCAGAAGCTACGAGGGCACCACAAAATATTCTGAGAATTCATGAAATCCCATAGCCGGAGCTCTGATTCACTGCTCCAGTACCACAAGCGGTTGGCAAGCTGTAGTTTGGAAGCTAAAACGCTGTCTGCTCCCAAGGCTTTAAATGAGCCATTTGGACTCATTGTGACGCTGGCTCCTCCTACCATGGACAGCTCCCTAATTCCAAGTGCTTGCAGAGAGCGTTCTTACTTCTTCCACCTGGCTTAATATTCTACCTTTCTGGGTAGAGATATCCTAGAGTTCATTTTAGGGAATTACGACAGCTCTCAAACATTACTACATGAATATTCTACACATTTATCTCATATAGAAATCTATTTAGATCAGTTCTGGGTTTCTAAATATCAGCCTTATAAAACTTGTCCTTGGAGCCTTTATTGATGGATTTCTCTGAGCAAGCTTTCCCTACACTGTGCTCTGCTTCATCTTTGATGGCAGTGGGCTCTTTGTTGAAACAGAGCACTAAAGGAGATCATTCCTTCAGGCAAATAGCATGGTTCAGTAACAACTTCAAATGAAATGTTTCTAGATGAAAAGCTACAAATACCACCCTTAGCTGTGGCAGTGAGGCGAGGCCAGGTATGCTGTGGGCAAGTGTGTGAAAATCTGGCATTTGGCCCCAGCCAAGTGTCACACTTCAGATAAGGAAGATAAAAATCTCCTGCCTAAGTGAGAACAGTGTAATTTCACTCAGCCTTTCCAACATGCCAAAGCAAAATCCTGAAGTACACATGACTCACAATTGCCTTTTACAGAATCACTAAAAGTAAGAAACAGAGGACTGAAGACCGTGTGATTTCCAGACAGATGCTAAGATCCCTCTAGCTACACCCAAGTCAGCCTCAACTTACCTATTTCCGGGAACGGGAGTAACTCAGTCATTTTCAGATAATTTTGAGACCATAAGAGAAGTAGTGTTTTGTTTTAATTGTTTCCAGTGTCTAAGGCTCAGCCTATCCTGCAGGATTGTACCGGTATGTACTGATGTGGACCTCAAGTCAAGCCCAGATGTTCAGAATAGCCCCTGTTTTAATAATTCCTGTCTAGAAATGCCTAGACTGTACATGGACCCACTTAATTGACTCATTCAGTTGGTTGATTATATTTTACTTCTACTATGTGCAGCTGTAGCTGTATTGGAGTGTGTTCTATCTTGTGTTCTTCCAATTCTTCATAGTTCTATAATTTTACATGCATCTTGTTTTATTTGTCAATAGATAATATTTTTTGCTCAATGTACTAGGCATGAGGGTGATTATCTCTGTATTCATTTCAGGCAGCATAACCTCACATTACCACTAGTTCTGAATACCGTAGCTGCTCTCTTGACACAACAGTGTGACCATCTGTAAACAAGTCAGTTTGTTCTCACCTGTCCTAACCTGACTGATGTCACACACACAAACACCACACACTGTAAATTGGAGTATGAACTGACCTAATTAGCAGATAGTCTCCTAGAAAATCTATCTTCTAAAGTGTAGGTTTAGAAGCAAGGAATATTTTTAAATTTTTATTCTAATCTTCATTTTGGATGAATTATTCATTTCCTAGCACACTTTTGTAAGAGACAATAGCTGATGATTATATTTATCTTTACATAAACATTGCAGAAATAATCTAAATTGTTTAACCTAAAGTGACAAACTTTTCAGAGCTAAAATAAGATATGCCCATATAATAGGGTCATATGCAAAAGCAAGCCTAAAAACTACCTTAGTCTCTTTTCATGAAGAAAATTGCATTCCAGACTCGTAAAGTATATTCATGAGATTATATCATTCATATAAATGTGTATCTATGACATGTATCATCCTTCCACATAAAGAAGGCTATTTAATTGAAACACTGTAAAACTGAGTGCTTTCCTTACCTGCCATTACTTCACATCTCCTTTCATTAATTTCATGGTGCAGCGGCATCCTTCAGTCCACAACTTCAGCAAACAGAAGTCTTGTCGTGTCTCTTAAACTCTGGTTTCTTTAGAACCTGTGTCAAAGTCTGAGTGCACATGGGTGGGTGGAAAACACCTGTTTCCACTGATCAGGGTCTGGTTTCTTCTGTCTTGTTTGATGTGGGTGTGCTTAGCTTCCATCTGTTTGTCCTATTGGATCAGCGTCTGGGCCTGGCTGTGTGGCAGCTCCTGGGCAGGAACATGACATCCCCAGAGTGAATTACATCCAGCAAGTGAACCACAAGGCAGTGTGGAGATGGGTTTTTATGAACAGGAAACCAGACAGCCATTTTGGTGATCAAATATTTATTCCCTATTATGTCCCTGTTGCCAAGACCACTGTACAGAGCATATTTCTTGAAAGGAACTTGGGTGCTCAAGTGTTCATATATATCAGTAGGAGAAATTTTCTTTTGAAAAATGCATGTGGAGTAGCATTCTCTTGTCCAGAAGTGAACGTGTTTTGCCATTTAACGCTGATTGAGATCATTCCGTGTCTCGCTTGAAGGCAGTATTTTTCTCTTCTTCCTAAACATTGCTTTCCTCTAAGAATTAGCATTCTTCTTTACAGCTTACGGCACTGAGGCCAAAGATGCAGTCTTCTGAAAGGTGGCTAAAAGAATTAATCAGTGTGAGCTGATACCAGCTCTCAGAAAATCTGCCTTCTCTCAATGAACATTTTTGAAGAATTTTACTTAACACATTTGTATGTTAACTATTTATCAAGTACCAACAATGCCCTATGAAGAATCTAAAATTCCAGAGCAAATATGAACTCCAGGGGCTGTCTGTGTCATGAGAATCACTAGAACACAAACACAGATTATTCTAGAGTCTATGCCAAGGTAGCCTGGGATATACACTCTTCCATCCTAGAGGGAGACAGAGCAGGAGAAGCCAGTTCTGACTGGGGAACTTCAAGAAAGGGCTTCAGAGAAAATGTTGACTTTCAGCGGACCTTGAAAGATAATAAATGCACGTAAGCCTTGTTAAGTGCCGGATCAGTGCCAGCACTGTTCAAAGTGCTTTAAGCTTATTGACTCTTTTCATTCTTATGATTAACCTTACAATCCATAAGTCCTATTACAATTCCTGTTTTGTAGTTGCACAACTGAGACATAGAACAGCTAGCAGTTTGTCAGAGGTCAGGAAGTAGTAAGCAGTGGACCCAGCATGCCAACTCGAGGAGCCTGGTGCTAGTGTTTACCCACCCTTAACCACACTGCCAAGTCATTCCCTGCCTGGGATAAGTGAGATGTTGGCAAGCACACTGGAGCTGTGGCAGGAGCTCAGTCATAGTCAAGGAGAAGAAGATGTTCAGGGATGTCTGGAAAGTCCAAAGTTGATTAGTGTTTGAACAAAAACAAAGAGATATGTAGATGTGTCTATATAGACTGTACATATATATATATGATATATATCTCATATATATATCATATATATAAATAGATACAAATGTAGATATTACATATACATATGTAGATAATATGAAAACATATATATATATATATGAAGGGAGAGAGGAATTGTAGAAGACAAAGCATTCATAGAGCACAAGCAGATGGCAGGGCACTCGGAATATTGACCTGAGCATTTCCAGAAGGCAGCCAGAAGACCTGTGGGAGGTTATTTTTACATAATAGTTTGTAGACAGGAGGATGTGTGATTGAGGGAGGACATAGTTTAGGGATCTGTTAATTAATACCTTTCTTGTACACAGTGCACCAAGCTTCCCTGATGTGCTGAGAACTGTTCTGCATGTTAAGAGTATAGCAGGGATAAGAGAGACAACATCACACACTTTCACTTTGCAGAAAGAATACAGATGGCGTGGAAGCAGGATGACTCCATGGGGTTGTGAGAGAATCAGCAGGATGTAGTGTGATACAGAGTGAATGCAAGTCAAGGACCAACCCTCTCAGCACAGCCACCAGAAGAAGATGACCTTTGAGCTGAGGGCTGATGAATGATCCAGAAGCCACTCGGCTTGAAGGCAGGTTGAGGGTTCAGCTGACAGATTTGGGTTCATTAAGAAGACTGTTCCAGGCAGAGTGAGAACACAACGTTCTTAGTTGGAAAAGACCTTGGGGGCTCAAAGAACTGAAAGGGTGCTAGAAAGAAGTGCTACAGAAGAAATGGGGAGCAGGACCTGAGCTGAGAT
>PVIR01003971.1:0-83320 GCA_004026965.1 Petromus typicus | reverse complement strand
TGGTGTGAGCGTGTGGTGTGTGTGCGTGGTGTGAGAAGCACATGAGACCCCTGAGGACATTCCCATGTCTTCTGTTCTAAGTTCCTTCCCTTTAAGGCTGACGCTGAGGCAAACTCAACTCTTCCCCCTGTGGCTGGCCCTAGAATTCTGCAAATTTACCTTTCTACTTGAACTCTCCTGAGGCTGGCAGAGTTCTCTCCAAATGCCTTTCATTCATTCCCCAGCTCGCCCAAGGAGGGCTGCTGAATCATTTTTCAAAGGCTGACCTGCCCCATTTGAGCCTGTACAGTTTTAGGGAAGCTGGGTGACCCAGCTGAGCCTCAGGACTGGTGCAGAGCAACATCTGCTGTAGGATAGGTGCAATGACCTCCCACTCCGTATAAATGCTGTGCTGCCACCCTCCCTACCAGCACATGCATTTGTCACCCACACTGGGGTGTCCTTGCATACTCCCCTCACGTGATCCTCACTGCCACCCTGTAGGGTGAGCTGGGAAAGTACTATTTGTATTCCACGGGTAAGGAGAGATTTAAAAGACTAAGAGTGCCTATGCAGGCAGAGGGCTAGAAGGTGGCAGGGCCGGCAAGTTTTACTCAAGCCCGTGCAGGTGGGGCATGCAGAAGTCTTTCAAGCCATACAAGTAACACTGCGATAGAGGTGGCTGTTCACTTCTCTCCTCCCTCTAGTTCCTGCCCTAAGTGCTCTCTCCTTTCGGGCACAGCCTCTCGCAGGAAGCTTGCTGTGATGGAACCTATAGGAGCCTGTAGGTCCTGGACTTAGGGTCACCCTGACTCCTCGGCTCATATACTTCCTCTTTCCTGAAAGAAACACACTTTATAACCAAGTTTCCAGAGACAAGACTCACAGGCTCTTCTCCAAAATGTCAGAAGCCATCACTCTACCCTACACTGGAAAGCCCAGGACCAGAAGGTGACATGCAGAGGGAAAGGAGGTGGCCCCATCCTGTGGTTGAAGCACCAGTGTAGGGCGGTATGCTTGGTCGGCCCCTGGACATTGCCCGCTCCTGTAGCCTCAGAAAGCTGCTTGGGGGCCTTCAGGTACTCAGCTGTGAGCACGGCCCTGAGGAACTCCCTCCAGAGTGCTCCTCTCCTTAATTGAACCTATTTAGAAAGTTTTCTTTCCTCTTTCCCACTGAAGACATCCATCACTTTCCCCAGCAGAGGCGAGGCGGCCACAACTCCTTCCTGTGGTTTATTAAATACATTCAAGAGCTTATTTGTAGCTGTCAGGGAGACGTTGAGTGGGAGCCCAGGAGGCCTCTCAGGCACGCAGCCTCCTCTCCACCTCGAGGGCAGGCCCCCCCTTCCACAGATGCTTCTCTGTAACAGGCAGGCCTGAGGGGGAAGCCCCAGCCCTGAGGTGTTCAGCTCCTCGCTCGCATAGCCCCTGGAGGCCCTGGCTGGCTGGCCAAGGGTAGAACCCATCAAGAGAGGCCACACAGCTCTCACACACTGGGCTCCTGTTCAGACAGCTCAGTGAGGAACAGATGCACTCCATTTCTGGCCCTGTGTCACAAGGTCCCCTTGGAGTTGCAGATGGGGTCTGGGAAGCCAGGATGTGGAGGCCATGCTTCTCCACATGACCCAGCTCAACCAGGCCTCTTTGGTCTCCCAGCCCAGGACACTAGAGAGAGAGTGTGACGGAAAATATTTTCTCCAGCTCAGGGAGGGACTCTAGAAGCTCCAGAAATCCTCTTCCTTGATGGATCAGAATGTTGAGAGAGAAGATGGGTTTCTTGGGATCTCCCTCAGTCTCTTCTCAATCTGAGGACCAGGATAATGGAGACTGATTTTTTCCTCTCCCTGGAACTAAGAGGAAAGAGGACAAAAATTCCAGGACTGAAATCATGAGATAGTTTCCTGATTCCTTATTTCTTTTTCTTCCCTTTTTTTGAAATTATAAAATATTTCAAGTATACAGATGAGTAGAAAAAATTATATAAACAATATCTATGCACCCACTACCCACTATTAACAAATTCTAATAACTTGAGTGATTTCTAATTTTAAATGTGGTATTAGTTGCTATACAGTTAGTTGAATTTTTATAGGGTTTTTCAAATGTAAAATGATTTTATTCTTTTTAATAAAGGCATTTCATCACATGTACAACCAGGATTTAATTTTTCAGACCTTGGGAGATTTCATTTAAATACAAAGTAAAATAAATCCTCTCTCAGACCATGGATTGTCAGTTTTTGTTGTTCTTCAAAAACACACACTCTCTGTAGCTGTTCCTTGGCCAGAGTGGATGAAAGAGAACATGTTACAGACTCTCTGATCTCTATAGTGGCCTGAAAGCCCCAGAAAGATTTGCTGTCAAGTTTTCAAAATAAACCCCACCCAGAATTTCTGATAAAGAAAGAGGAGCCTGGTAGCCAGTGAGGCATGAGGGGTGGGTCATACCCTGGTTGTGTCTTGCGGGGGTCCATCATTCCTGCCCAAGTCCCTTCATCTTCTCCCTTTAACACTCTCACCCTTGTATATTCCTTTGTCCCCTTACACTGCCAGCTATTTCATATCTCCTACCTTTTATTTTACTTCTACTATGTGGTATTAACCAGAGTCATTGAGACCAGCTCCAAGGACCAATACTACATCTCTTCCCAAGTCCATATTTTGTGGCAGAGGCTTGGTAGCTTGTGACTGGCCATGTGGGAATGTTTAGGCAATCTGTAACTACCAGAGCTGGTTGCTAGACATCTGGCAGCACAATACCACTGATAGGAACTTCTCAAGAATAGCTGCACTCTTAAGAGGTCTCCTGGAGAAGAAGTTCACAAGGGAGCTAGAGGAGTGGACTACAGATGGTCATATTTCACCTAGGAGACGAATTATGAGATGAATCTCACCCAGACACAGCGGTGGTCACTGCTTAGTGTCTTTTGGTTGGAAAGTTTCCTGGAAGTGCTCTTGTACAATCGTCTCATGAGAAAAAGCAAAACAAAGTCCAGAGAGGTGGCACAACTCGTGACAACACAGGTAGGCTAACAACTCACACCTCCTGCTCCTAGCACTTTCCATGATATTCACACACTGATAACTTCTACTGAGCTTGCTCACAGGAGCTGGAAGTGGAGAGGGGTATCACCCTAAGCTAAGCCCAAGTAACTTCAGCAATGGAACAGGGGTGAGAATAAAGATGCCCTGAGCGTTTCCTGTCCTTTTGCCCTTATGACTCTTCCTCAGAAAAGAACTGGGGATCTGACGGTGCTTAGCCAACAACTGACTCAAGCCAGGGTAATGAGGCAAGTGGACGGTGTCAAGATGACCAGGATGGGGTCGCTCTTGGCTGACATGAGGGGTGGTGAGCTCACCTGGGTCTTCCATTCCTTGGCAACCAGAATTTCAGGGCCTGGACACAGCGACAGGCCACCTGGTTCTTGCCCTGATCTTTCCAAGAAGGGGTTTCTCAGAGTAGAAGGTAGTAGAAGTTTCCATGGTTCTGGTGTGGGCCACAGGTGAGAGACAGGAAGGAGCAGGCAAACACCAGGCTCTTATGTCACAGAACACTCTGCTGAACTGGAAGAAGCTTACATGAAGTGGTAGGCATATAGGGGGAATACTTGGGGAGAAGGAAAAGATGGGGGAGGAAGGACAAATGGAGAGAGGCAGGGCCAAAGGAAGATACCATTCCCTCTGAGTAAAAGGAAGCAAGACAGGAAAAGGAACTACCAAGACAATGTGCAGGGGCCCATGGTGAGCCTCTCTGAGGAGAGTGCAGTAGTGAGAAGACTGGGGCAAGGAAGGCTCTTCCCCACAAGGCCTATCTCATGGCCTCTGCTTCAACCTCCTGCCTTCATAACCTTCCCCTACAGCAGCACAGGTCACCTGGTGTCCTCGTGGTCCAGGCTTTCATGTTCCACTTACACATCAAGACTCCACTGACTCGGAGTGATGCACAGACTCAGAGGTGTCCTACTCACAGGGGCTCTGACCAGTTGCAGTTACAGCTATCCATTGTGGCCTCATGCTCAATCCCCCAGCCTCCCTCTCTCCACACCACTTCTGTGACCCTCTGCATGCCAGCACATGCTTTCTCTGTAAAGGGGTAGGGGACCCAGTGACCTGGAAAGCAGGCCTGACTTTTCTGCCCAGCCCTGTGTCCCTGGGAGAATTACTTCCACTCTGGAAACAAGAGGAAGGGGTGGGAGTGGGCTTTGAGGTTGCTCTTGGGCTTCCCTGGCAAGGACAGGCTCAAAGGGGAGATGACAACAAAGTCTCAGCACCAAAGTCCTTTCCAATAGGATGGTGAGTAGAGAAGGACTAGCTCCAAGTAGTTTGCCTCACCTGCTTTCCATCACACAGGAGCCAAGGACAATTCCTTGTGTGTCTGAGGGAAAAAATGTGAACAGAGATGAAGAGAAAGGTCTCTGGAGAGCAGAGGCAGGGGTCCCTGGGGAGAGTAGAGAGAGCACTGGGGTTGGACAGACTTGGGTTTGAGACTGTCTCATTCCCTTCATCACAGGTCACAGAGTGACCAAGGTGGGAGGTTCATCTCTTCAAGACGGGGGCAATGTGGTGCCTCAGCTCGAAGCTGTGTGGAGTTAGTAAGAAGGAACACATAGCAGACTCTGCTCCTGGTCGCTGCTCAATAGATGCATGTCTCTTCCTCTCCCGCAACTACCCACAGACTTGCTGCAACCCAGATGGCCCAGAATCTAAGGGGATATACAGGATATAAGCTCCGTGCAGAGCCAAATATTTAGTGGTTCTGGGAAGATGAGTGCCTGCCTTAGAAAATCAGAGCAAGGGTGGGGGAAGCAGAGTCCCACAAACTCAAACCAACCTCAGACCCATAGGCAATAATCATGTCTGCTCCCTGGGCAGTGACTCAGGCTAGCAACTGTGCTTGTGCTGTACTTTCTCTATTTCAGATCAGCTCCACAATCAAGTCCAGTGTTAGCGTCTTGGACTCACCCATCACGCTGGCTTCTTATGCCCACCCAGCTGGGCCCTGCAGCTCTGTGGTCCTCTCAGAGCCCAGTGGAGACCCACTCCCCACTCTGGGCAGTGTGAGTGGGCTCACTTTGGCGGGCTCTTCCTCACCCAGCTCACTTTTCTGTGCTGTTCCTTGAACTAATTACACATTTCATTTGAGAACAATTGGCCAGTGGCTTAAAAAAAGCTTCTGTAGTGCCAACAGAATAATGTTTAAATTCTATGATTCCAAAATTTATTCTCAACTTGCCTTTCTAGACTTATCTCCTAATTCCCACTCTCCATACAGGCCTAGGAAATTCTTACCTAGAGACTGCTGACCTGCAGAGCTTAGCTCCACCTGCTCCTCTTTGGTTGGTGTGACATTCTTGAAAGGGTGCTCAACAGGCATTGCCCACCACCTTGGCAAGTCAGTCAGTCGTTTCAACTGACTCATTTGTGCCACCAGGGAACAGACCTGAGCTGTAGCCCTCAAGTGTGGCTCCACATTGGCATCATCCATGAACTTTCAAAGAAAACAGATTCTGGCTTCAGCCCGGGCCTTCTGAGTCTGGGTCCTGGGGTGGAGGTGGGGGTCTGGTTGAGAACACTCCCCAGATCCTCCAGGAGTGTTGCCAAAGTTGGTGACACCTGAACCCAAGACCCAAACATGGATTGGCCACTGTTGATGGCTTTTGCAGCCCATAAGGCTGAGATGACAAGAGCCCTTGTCTTTGCGGCATGGTCCCAGAAGCAGTAGGCATCACAAGACGATCAGTTGAATTCAGTTAGGTGAATGAATGCCTCAAAGGGAAGCAGCTATAATTCTCTCACAATGCTTCTCTCCACGCTTTTGCAGGGCACTTAGATAGAAAGCCACAGGAGGTCCCATGCAGCCATCAACAAAGGTGCTGCCAGAGACTTGACACAGTTGAGGAAGGTCCAGAAGACTCAGTTGAGAGCCAGAGGCCTTCTGCATCATTCTATTTAGAATGATTCAGGCACATGCATGCTTGAGTGTGGGTGAATGTGCAGGGGACCTGGGCATTCTGGTAGGTGGCTTGTTAGGTTGTCAGGATGATCAGGAAGGCTAAGGACTAAGTGCTCAGCTTCCTGGGCAGCATGCTCTGAGGCTCCAGCCCAGAGGGAATCTCACAGGGCCACAGTTCTCCAGAGGAGCTCAGACTGGTACCAGGCAGGTACCAGTACCCTGCTGCTCCATCAGCCTGGGAAGTTCAGGCAGTGAGGGATCCCCAGCAGAGCTCCAGGGAAAGGGCAGGGATGTCATCTGAACAAACTTATGTTATTGGAAAGCAACCCTGGGGGACTTTGAAGGTCATTGCTGTGACCAGCCTCATGTAGACATGGCCTGGTGTATTATCTCGGACTCAGGTCACCTTTTGTTCAAAGCCTCCTCCACAGCCTTTTGTTTTTACAGCCACCACAGCTATTGCTTCTGTCTAGATACTAAACCTGCAAACTTGCTGCTCCAGTCTGAGGCTAGAAATGAGACAAATAGGAAAACCAGATGATAAGACCACAGAAAAGCCCCTGATAGCGCTGAAACAGCTCTTCGGTCCCATGGCTTCACTCACTCCCTTCTAACAGACTGTGCTAAATCTCTGGACTCTAAATGTGTATGTTCTTCAGAGTTTCAAAGTACTTTATGGACATCATCTGGTGGTGATTCAGGGAGATCTCAGGGATGACCATGCCTACTGTGTAAGGCAGTGATGGCCATTGCTCAACAGGCTTTACAAGGAGCCCTCGGTAGCCTAGACTCACCTTGTCTTCAGAACTAAGCTTTCTCTTCTCTAAGCCTACCTTTCCGTGGAGCAGACCCAGTGTTGTGGCTTCTACCTGGCAGATAGGCTCCATGGAGACCAGAGCCTGATGCCAGAACAACTTCTAGGAGATTGGAGATGGTGGTTTTAGAGGGATGTTTAATTCCATCCCAGCTCACTCATCAACCACTTGGTCTAAATTAAGCTCATCTCAGTACATCCTTTCCTCCCTGTAGACCCCCTGCCTGACCATAGCCAGGTGAGGGTTTAAAAACATCCATGTTGGCAAGGAGAAGAAGATACTGAAACTTTGTACAGTGCTAATAGGAATCAAATAGTGTAACCACCCTGGAGAATAGTCTGGAAGTTTCTTAATGGTTGATCAGAGTTATGACATGACCCAGCAATTCTACTCCTAGTCATATATCCAAGGGAAATGAAAACACACACCCACAACATAACTTGCATGTGAGTATTTGTAGCAGCATCCCTTAAAATAGTCAAAGGTGAAAACAATCAAAATGTCCATCAATTGATGACTGAATACACAAAAAATAATATGTCCATCTAATGGAATATGATTTGGCCATAAGAAGGAATGGAGGCTGATATAGACGCACCTTGAAAATAGCATGCTAAGTGCAAGAAGCCAGGTGTAAAAGACCGTATATAACAGGTCACAAATTCCATCAATATGAATGTCCAAAATCGGCAAATCCACAGAGACTGACTAGAACAAGGGAATGTCAGCTAAAGGTTAAGCAGTTTATCTCTGGTGATGGTCACACATCCGTCAATGTACTAAAAACCATTGAATTGTACAGTTAAAATGGGTGTACTGTGTAGTACATCTCAATGAGAATGTCATAGAAAATAACAGAGAGAGAACATTCAACTGGAACCAGGAGATGTAGTCACATCGTGGAAACACCCAGTTTCCCCGTGACCCTGGAAAAGTCACCTCCTTCTGTGAGTCCCTATCGGTCCATCCATGAGACAGGAATGATTAATGCTTGTCTCCAAGAAATGTTGTGAAAAATTGGAAAGGAAAGTATGTTAGCAAGTGGAACAGGAACAGAGGCATTATTTAAATGGCCAAGATTTATTGTTGCGTTGTCTCTGTTCTAGGGAGCTGCGGCTTCCTTGAATTATGGGCCCCGAGTCCTGCAGAATGTTAAGCTGGAAGGAACCTCAGAGAACAATCCAGACACAGCCAGAATGCGCCTGATTTCACTCAGTACACACCCACCTACCTGCCCCTCCTCCACCGACATGTGTTCATCTACAGCATGAATGAAGGGCACTGAACTAATGGAGGAATGGCAGATAGGAATGGTGGTGCCTTACTTCTGGTGCCCTGGCAGGGCCCCCTGGAATGGCATTTGTCCTCCTCCCCATCCCAAGATATAAAATATAGAATCAGCTGCAACAACCACCCCAGACAGAAAGCCCTCTGCCCACATTTGCCTCTGTGCCAGGTGTCCAGATGTTGTGGCAGCTGCCAACACATTCCCTCTTTCCAAACCCTACGTGCACAGCCTAAGGCTAAGCTGTGGGTGAGAGCCGTGCAGCTACTGCTGGGCATGGCTCCAGCTCCCACACAGCCCTGCAGCCCACTGCCATCTTGATGCCCTGCTACTGGGGTCCATTTGCAAGGGGAGCCTCACCAGCCGGCACAGGGGTCTGAGACTCAGTGGGTGCAGGCAGAAGAGTGCTGGGTATTTGGGGCCTTTGAATTCTGAGGCATATTGATTATGCTCATCATAAATAGCTCCACCAGGCACAGAATTTACAGGGAGTTATTTTTCTTTTTCTTTTTATTTATTTATTTATTTTTTTTTAGGTTTTTGGAGACAGGGTCTCGCTTTGTGGTTCAGGCTGGCCCTGAGCTCAGCCTCAAACTCACATCACAATCCTCCTGCCTCTGCCTCCCGAGTGCTGGGATTACAGGCATGAGCCACCACGCCCGGCACTGTGGTATGTGGTACTGGTTGCTGCTGGTTGTGGGTCTCCACACCCAGTATTGTTATGTGGTTACCGGGGAATCGAACCCGGGTCCTTGTGCTTGCGAGACAGGTGCCGGAACCACTGAGCTAACTCCCCGGCCCGGGAGTTATTTTTCAATACTTATAACAACCTATCAGACACACACTATCATCTTCATTTTATAGATTAGGAAACTGAGGCTTAGAGGTTAAGTGTCTTGCCCAAGGTCACACAGGGGGATAATTGGCAGAGGTAGGATTGAAAATAAAGTCTGTCTGCTAAAAAGTCACTGCAAAGTCAGTGCAGCCCGCCCTTCAGACCCTCAGGACTTCCACCTGGATGCTCAGTGCCACAAGGCCAAGGGACATCCAGGCATCCTGGAAACTATCCAGGAAGCTGGTAAAACCTTTCTAACCCAGAGTGGGCATGTGTGGGCTGCAGGCTGCGGCACTAGCGACAGCACCAGCCTTTCTGTTCTCCTAAGCCTAGCAGTAGTCAGTACCCCTAAGCAAGCTTCCTGCATAGCCCTTTTCCTTCCTTCCTGACCCTAAGAAGCCCTTGGACTTCTCAAAGAGAATATGCGCCATGACACATTAGGACCACTGGAACCCAACAGGCCCCTGAAAGAAGAAACAGGACAATGACCAGTCAGAGAGCCTCAAGAGGCCTGACAGACTCTGAAGCACATGGACATCAGAATGAAGAGGAACCTAAACAGAGCCGCACCTCCCGATCACCTTCCCTGGCTGGTAAGTGGAAGAGACTCGTTTAAAATTTAGTACCAGGAGAAAGTGTGTCTCTCCTGCCATGAGTCCTTTTGTCAGACACCCATATAACAATCATATTTCCATTTTTGCCTTTGCTGCCAAAAAGCTCAGCATTGAATTTAATGCTCAGTGTCAGAGACCTACTAATCCTGGGTTGCTGGCAAAACAATCTTCTCCTTGTCTTGTCCTTCTGTCTATATGGGGACCTACTTTTCTGACTTAATTTGCAACTGTTAGCAGTCCCAATTCTTTTTTTTTTTTTTTTCAAAAGTAGGTAGGACACACAGAAGTGGACACTGGATCATAGAGAGAGATCTTTGCATTAAGAGAACCTGGGATTGTTAACCTCTGATGGACCCTTTGAACCCTGAGATTCTGAGCCTGTGATTGGTAAATAGTAGATTGTGCTGTTGTTCTGCGCAAAAGCCCAGCCTCTTGATTGCCAGCTGGAAAAGGGTGTTCTGCTCCAGGAATGTCAAGGAGTGATTGACTCTGGTATGAGTCCTGGCACAGCACAATGAGCTCTGACGGCTGCTGCTTGCCGGTATCACCTTACCGCTCTGGAGCTGGGCTTGGTTGCAGGGTGCCAGCTGGCACCGAGGCCCCAGGAGCTGACTACTGGAGAACAATGTCCTCTCCACCATGCGACTGCCTGCTAACTGACAACAAAGCCCGTGCAGTGAGAGTGGAGCCATGAAGCACAGGAGGCAATGCGAGCCTCCTCTCAGGACCATGTTTGAAGCACACCATCGTATTGTTTCGGTAACCTTCGAGTCCTCACAGCTGTGCTACATGCTTACCAAGGCCAGCATGGGCTGCCACAGTGTGCCCAGACCACGGCAGAGTTAGGGTGACCCTGTGCTCTTATTCTGATGCCCAAGAAGCTCTCCCGACCTACTTCTACAGGGTAAAATACTCAAGTCCCTCATTTTATAGACTGAGAAACAGAGTCCTAGAAAAAGCGCTCACCCAAAGGGATGCTGCCAGGCCCCAGAGAACAGGTAGGAAACTCTTAGCCCACAGAGTAATGTCCCAGGTGGGGGTTCGTATACTAGGCACTGGCAGGGCACTAAGAAGGGTTAACATGTTGGGAGAAAGGAACAAAGGCTGAGCACCTCCAACAGTACTTTCCAGCCCAAAGAAGAGGTAAATACCAGCTTGAGATTAGGAGAAAGACATTGTCCAAAGGCAAAGACTCTTCTTAGGTAAATGGGGCTACAGGGCCACGAACCAATCCCATAAACAAAAGTGTCAACAAAATACACTGCACCTCTATTCTTGTGACCCACGGTTGGGATTCTCCTTAGTCCCTAGAACAAAAATTGGGTATCTGGGTGCCCCAGGACATCAGGTAAAGATCAAGCCTTAGCGTCTCTTTAGCCTTCTCATCCTTACCTTTAGTCTGGGTACAGCTCTGACTTCCAGATGCACCAGCTATAGACAGAGCAGTAACAGAGATGCTCCTCTGCCCTTGACCTTGATCCTCCCTGCCTCCCAGGTAGCTGCCTCAGGCCCTGGTGAAGACTGCTGATGGTCCAGAGGTCCCGGAGGAGACTTGTGATAAACCAAGTTTATCCCAGACTGCAGTAACAAGGGGCTAGTTGGGAAGACTTTGACCTTTCTACCTAGTTTCTGTTCCCCTTGTAGCCAGAAGTAAATATATCACACAAGGCTCTCTGGCTATGATAGTCACATCAAGAGCTGGGATGTGTCATAGCACTTTTGAGTCAAGAGAACACTTCTACATAAATCTAAAACAGACCTGACCACAGATTACAAAACCACTCGCAATATTCTCACTTAACAATAAGAAACTGAGCCTAGTGTCCTGTCTCTAGTGAAATGAGATCACTTCCAAAGCAACTCAATTGCTCCAGACCTCATCAAGACATTGGTATTTTGTAAGCACTGGTCTTCCCAAGGTCCCCAAGGCACCGCATAGTGGAATGTGGGACAACTGGCTCTACTGGGCAGCCCTGAGGGAGGTGGAGGAGGCCCACTTGCGTGGCTCTGGGCCAGCATGTCTCAGCACCAGAGCTCCCTGACTTACATGGCATTGTCACTTAGTCTATACTCTTAGAAACTTGCCTGGAACCACCTCTCTCCTTTCTTGCCTCCCTCATCTCTCTCTCTTTCTCTCTCCTTTCTGACATAAGCTGTAGAAAATGGTCCAACTACAGGATCAGTCATCTGCTTCAGCATTCAGGTCCCTGGTGAGGGCCTGAGTTCCGAAAAATAAGCCTTGAATGCCAAGATCTGGGCAGGTGAGAGTGAAGCCACCACCAACCTTCTCCTCCCCAGGTCCTGCATTTGAGGAGGGTCCTGGTATCGTGCCATGTTAGAAGTACTGAGGAGCCGGGCAGAAACATAAAGCCTAGTTCTGCCATCGTCCATGTGTCTTTAGGCCAATGCCTTTCCCACCTGGCCTTCAGTCTCCTCATCTGAGAACTGCCAGGTTGGACTCTGTGATCTCTGAATTCCTCCCTCGCTCTCCGCTCTCCCGGTCTAATTTAATAACCGCAGGAAGAAGGTCAGTACCAAACTTAGTAAGGAGCTTGTCCTCTGAAAGGACTTTGCCATGACAGGGGAGGCTAGGGCAAGGACTAATAGATTCATGAAAACTCTGGAGAGTCCAAAAAGGATTTTAATTAAAATGTAAATGTAAACATTCAAACTCACTCCACTCAGGGAGCCAGGGCCCAGCTGCCAAAAGGGTCAGAGCCCCATTCACCATCATTAGCATTAACAGGTGCCCTGTGTCTGTTGCCAGCGCACAATTCGACTGGGGGCTCTCACTCGCATGGTGCACCATGCAAGAGGGAGGCGCGAGTGCTGTCCTAGCGGAGACATGAAATGAATCTAGCTGTGTCTTGAGATGACTACACATCCTGCCTTTGAGAAAGGCCTCTTGTTCTGAATATCTTCTTTCTCCATTATGATTTATATGCAATTTGATTGAAAAATAGGGTGAAGTTTTGAGTTTTAAAATTTTTTATTGTTGTAGAAGATACATTTTCATTAATCTCCCTCAAAATACTCTCCCTAGGTAGAACATACCCATCCCATTGTTCTTGTCAATTTCTAAAGCAGTTCTGGAAGTCCTGTTTTGTTAATGTCTTTAGTTGTATTGTCATGGCTGCTTTAATGTCCTGAATCAATTTAAGAAGTTTCCCTGTAATGGTCATTTTGACTTTAGGAGAAGTCAGAAGTTGCACATTGCCAGGTGCAATGAAAAGGGTGGAAAAGGACATGCAATGTTTTTACAAGTCTGCATTTCTATCGGACAGCTTGCTGTAGCAGCATTCACCATACTTTGATCAGACTTTGTAAATTCACCAATTTAGTTTACACTAAATTGGCAAGAATGATGGGATAAGTGTGTTCTAAGTGAGAAGGAGCATCTTGAGAGAGACTGGTGGAAATGTGTCTTTTATGGTATAAAAATCTAAAAATTTAACCACCACATTTGCTCAATCCTTGCACACTACTGATGTCTGAAGTGTCATCACTGAAGGTCCTTGGACTTAGGGATTATGCGCCCATTGGTGGAGAAATAATGCAGAAGAGGTTATATGCTTTGTCATCTGTCGCTGCATTACTGTGTGATCTTAGGCACCGGGTGCCTGGGTGAGTCACTGTGTGGGAGTGAGGTACACTGTGATGGACTGCCCCAGACTTTTCCTTCTCCCTAAATCTCACAGTTGTGCACAGCTTCCTTAGGGCTAATGATCCAGGGACTCAGATATGGAGGATGATTCTTCCAAGTGTCAGAAGGAAACCGAGGTCCAGGGAACTAGAAAGAGATCTCCAAAGACCACAGAACACAGCCAGGTAGCAACACAGTAGCCAAAAATGTAACTGTGTCCAGGAAAGGCTTTTCCCAGGGTTCTGGGAGCCACAGGGAGGAGGAAACTGGGAACACAACAAGGCATACGGAGCAGTGACTATACAGGGCACCATCACTGACTGGGTTTTACATTCACTCTACTCACTGCAACTTTTGGTGATTGTCTAATTATGGCTCATTACAAACATCAAGTTACATTTGCAAGGTCGTAACTACAGGGGAAGGATACAATTATTATAATGAAGCCTCCCCGGCCCCAGACTGTCTCCTGTGCAATCAGAACCAAATGCCACTGCTCAAATCATCTCCTTCGCCTGCCACCTGGTCCTGGTAGATCTCCTCTCCAGCATCCCTCGCTAAGGCTAATATGATAAAGTATGACTGAAGTTGTAGGCCCTATGTGGACTCTCTCCATCAAAGGACACTTTTTTCTCCTTTTCTTTCCCTCTGGTGCTGTCTTGATGGAGGGCATAGCCAAAGGTATCATATGATTTTTCATAGTCATGGAGTCTTGGCCCAGGGAAGGATGGGAAGCATAGAGTCAGCATCTTCTAGCATGATCAGCCCATGAACAGCTCTTCAAAGGCTGCATACCGGTCAGTGAGACCTCAGGCCTAAGGGGTGGAAGGCTTGGAACCATCTGAGTTTATGTCTTGCCTCTCTAGGAAGTGCTCTGCACTGAAGACTATCCTGCAGGAACCCTCTTCCCTCCTCTGCGGACTACTTTCTGGAGCAAAGCCTGGCCTGTCTCCAGAAAAGGGAAGAGAAGGTGGCTTCTTGGACCAATGAACACTGCATTGGACTTCTAGAGGCTAGAGGTATTCAAAGAAAAGGGAACAGAGGGTTTGCCTTGGTCTTTCGCTTCTACTGCCATCTCTCTCCAGGAGTAAAGAATCAATTTCAAAGAAGATGATCATTGGCCTAGGAAACCCAAGAACCAAAAGTTGTAGCTGGCAAGAAGAAAAGTGAGAAGTCAGCAAACTCTTCCTTTCATGGAACTTGTAGTTTTTATCCTGAAAAGAGACTTCAAGGGAACCTGATTGACATCTCTGAACTCTGAAGGGCCATCAGAGAGACAGGAAGCACACCTGGGCTGTGTAGCCAGGGCAGAATGAGGACCTGCCAGCAGGTAGCCACAGGCGTACTCAGGGATGACCGAGTTAAGAAAGGCATGGAAGAAGTTTTCTCACCATCTGGCAGATGCTGTCTGAGGTCCCTTCCACCCTAAGACTATCAGTGTCTGTGGTTCCAAGCAATAGCCTCGGACAGCCATATGCACAGTAGCTGCTCAGTTAGTGCTTTAGGTGGTCCAGTGGACAATACTGACTTACATGGGTCTACAGGCCTTCTCCAGCAAATCCTTTCAAACCAAAGTTATCAAATGTAGCTCCTAAGAAGGGTATCAAAATTTATATAAATTAGAATTACCCAAGGTGCTTATTTTAAATGAAGATTCTTGGACCCCACTCAAAATCTGGATTCAGTAGGCTAGAATGAGGAAGAGAAATCTGCGCTTTAAAAAAATGCTCCCTGCACTATTCCTATACATGAGGTTGCTGGGAGGAGAAAGGCCTCTGCTTCTTCGGGTTCCCAGATATAAGCCCCAGGAGCGGCCCTGGCTTTGACTTGCCATCTCCACTTGGCCCCTGAGGTAGGGACACTCCTCCCTCATTCTGGCTGAATGCCAAAACGCTGAGGACCAAAAGAGGCAGCAAGAGGACTCAGGTGTCTTTTAGCACAAGAGCCACCCATAGACCTCTGCCATTTCATGCCTCTTGTTCCCTTGCCAAGCCATAGATTCAGCTCTGAACATCTGCCCACCTCCCAGGACGCTCCGACCAGGCAGCTCACCTAACCGGGAACAGCTCCACCTGTGCCCAGCCTTTGGCTCCTGCCATTACTATGAACTGGGCTCTGCTTCTGGCTTCACTGGCTTCGGTTGCCCATCCCGGCTCCCAGGACCCTAGATCTTGGGCCCGGCTCCCTTCTGTGGCCCCCTCTATCCTCTCGGTGGAACCTGCCACCTCCCTCTGGGAATTCATGCACCTGCCAGGCTGGGGAAGTTGAATGACTAGAGTCCCCCCAAGCCTCATCATCAAGACCGTTTCTCATGGCATTTCCTGTGCCTCTCCCACCCCTGTCTGGGAAGCGAAGCCTTCCAGAAGGCCCTCTCTCTCAAGGTGCCCCGGTCACTGCCAAGCACCCAGCCAGGCTGGACTTTCTCCTCTAGCCCCTCTTTCCCTACAGGGATTGATTTGTTGAGTTCTAACAGTTTAATCTTCCTCTTCCCTTGCAGCAGAGCTGTTTTCCTCTGATTCCTGGTGGGAGGCATTCTGTATAGGACTGAATCGAGGGGGTTAGGGGAGGAAGGTGAAAGGAAAAAAAAGAAAGAAAGGAGGAAAACATACCTCCTGGCAAAACCCAGAGCACCGCTTACACAACATCCTTCCTGCTACATTATTTATAGTGCAACTGAAACATTGATTCCTCCCCTGCCCCTCCAAAGAGCACTGGTGTTTCCACCGAGCTGTAACAAGTACAGCGAGGCCGGCCGGCTGTCTCACTCAGCGCCAGCACTGAACATTTGACACACAACGGTGCACTCCGGAAAAGGCTGTGGCTCACAGCAGCCATCGGGAGGAGGGGAGGTCTGGGAAGGGAGAGACTGCAGCTCCAAGATGCAGGAGGGGGCGCAGGGGAGGGACTAGACCGAGAGTCAGGGTACAGGGAGAGTGGGGGGTTCTCTAGACAAACAAGCAAGGGACTTGCACAGAACATGGGATCTGGGCCCCCAGGGGCGGCAGCAGCCAGTTACCCAACCTACACTGGCCCTGTAAGAGGGTCTGACTGATAGTAGGTGTTTTTAGCAGATATTCTTATTCTTAGTCATCTATTTATTTAAATAAGTACAGTAGAGAAGGAAGTTGTACACAATCTATCTCCCAGTGTCCTCTGATATCCTCCTGCTATGTGACCTTAAGCAGGACACATAAACTCTAGGAGTATCAGTTTCCCTTTCTGCAGAAATAGGGATAACAATATCTACTTGCATTGTCATTCTGGAATATTAAGGTTGTAAATAAAAAGCAGGTAGCTCATATATGAATTTCACCTCATTCTTATTTAAAAAAAAAAAAAAAAAAAAAAGGACCAAGCACTCTACTCAGCCCCTACTGGATATTCCATAAACAGTTCAGTACATTTTTAGTTGATCAGTGCTATGAAGACTCATGGGTTTCACAGAATGCTTCCCAATGGCCCAGTTTACATACTAATGAGGATACATAGCACAGCAGGGGAGACCTGACATTCTCAAAGGCCTCCAGCTCTCTTTGAAAGAATAAGCCCACAGACCCTGACAACAGAGTTCCACATCCCCATTCATCCTGGCTTTGCCTTGGCTGAACAAGCAGCTCCCATCTCTCTCCCTAGCTGTGTGTCTGCTCATCAAATTCAGATTTCTGCTTCTCCACAGACACTGCGATTTGCTCACGGACCTGGAAATGCCCAGATCCAGCACCGCTTTTGGTCTTTTCTCATCACTCATCTCACTTTCGAGGCCTGGTTGCAGCGTCAAGTCCTGTCCATCTCCATGCACCATGTCCATCTCAGCTACAGTCCTGTTTCTTTCATGAAGCTCTTTGGTGAAAATTCCTGCCCCTTTGAAGACAAAGGCTGGCCTGTTTTCTTCTCTGGTGTCCCAAGGGAGACTGTTGGGGAACCAGATCTCATTGACTGAGCAGTTAGGGACAAGTCAAATGACATCACTAAGATTTGGTTTCTCCTCTGTAACATGGTGGGACTCAGATGGGATGCCAACAAGGACAACACCACAACAGCTGACACTTCCTAAGTGCCTAGACTTAGGGAGTCACTGGTTAACAGGTTGGCATGTTTTCATTAATTCTTAGGTTGGCAGGAACACTCCAGGTTTCTAGGTCTGAATCTCATATGACTTTGATAGTCCATTAAGAAAACTTAGGGCCTTGGGATGATCTCTGCAAATGGGACTCTAATGCTTAAGTTGTGTTAGCTTCCTAGTAAATCTGCCTCTACAGGTAGGAAGTGTCATTGTCCCTATTTCACAGTATGAATCAACAACTTGCCTTGTGACATTACTAGGAAGTGAAGAACTGGGATTCAGGCTCAGGCAGTTGGTGCCTGAGCACTCTGCTCCACCTACCTCCCAGGTGCGCAGGACTGAGGGAAGACACGGGTGAGGCCATGCCATGTGACCATAAGACTGCTGATATATGGGTGATTGAATATTAAGGGAGGAAAGGAACACGGATATATAGTCAGGCCAACTTCCTCATGTCACAGACGAGGAGCCCACAGCTCTGGGAAGTCAGTGGCTCATGTAATATCCTGGCTGGGGTGAAGTCTGTGTTCCCTGTTGCGGGCTAAGACTCCCTCCACTGCCCCTTGGGAGGACTGAGGAAGGGTGGTGGAGGGTAGGTCAGTGTCTGGTTCTTCTTCTCCATCACTGTAGCAAGAGCCCGGTGCTGCTCCTGAGACCTCTGTAACACCGAGTGATACCTTGCTCACCCTTCCCCAGCTCCAGCTTTCTGTACTCGGTTACAGATCTGTCCCAAAGTTTTAGCCTCTCTGTACACACATGCTCTGCATCCAGTTTGCTTTTTCAGTAGCACCATGTCTCAAGAAGCAGATGGATAGGGGCGGAGGTAGCCTTAGAAAGCCTGAGGCCAAGTCCAGCCTCTGGTGCTTCCTAATCATGAGACCTTGAGCCAGCCTCTCCAGCCTTGGTTTCCTCACCTGTAAACGAGGGGTTTTAATTCCCTGCAGAGGCTGTTGACAGTCCAACTAGATCTCACTGGAAAGAACACACACAATGGTTAGTGGGTTCCACAGTGAATATGAGAAGGTGTGTAACCCATGTGGTCCCTTTGTCTGATAATTGGATCCTCATGTCGTAGAGGTGTCTCCCTAGGACTTTAGGTTTTTGTCCTTGTCTTAGCCCCTCATTTGACTCCCTGTTCCTTTTCTGACTCGCCAGCTGCAGCAGGGTCTCTGATAACAAAGTCACTGCTGCTCATGCAAGGGCCTGTCCATTGTGCCCCTAGACCTCCTTGAGGCCGTCAGCCATCTCACTGGGCCTTATCCCCACTGTCTACTCCCACCTCCTCCCAGAAGCCATCATCGCATCCCCAATTGTGTGCTAGCCTCAGGTGACAGAGAGTGTGAGAACCAAGGCGCAAGCAAGAGATGCTTTTAATGAACTGGCCCTGCAGGAGGGCACCATTCAAAGGACAAATTTACCCTTGGTCTTAGATATGGCTCCTGGGGGGGAGGCTCATCAGTCCTAATCTCTCTTCTCAGCACAGGTGAGAACAATCCACTTCCTCTACCAGGTGGCTGGAAAGATCAAATGCAGTGATGGAATGGTGTGCCCACTCAGTGCCTGGTAGGGGGCAAGTGTTCCATGTTGCACACATCTGTCGACATCGTGACTTCGACATCAATCAAAATCATCAAATCATCATTTGTCGACCTCAGTGGCTTCGCTGTCATGTTTTCAGTGGTAGAGCTTTCAGGTGGGCAGTCAGCAGGTGTTAGTAGCCTGGTCTGGGTGGCTGACTCCCAGGGGCGGGGTTCATGCCAGCAGCAGGGGTCTGCAGAGCAATACCTTGCCTCCTGGAAAAGGTGGATGGCAAGAGCAGGTGGGACTAGGAGCCTCTTTTCCAGCCAAGTCAGTGGAGGCCGTGGAGTCCATGGATCCGCCAGCTGTCTGCCCTCTATTTGGCTGGATGTCCCAGAAGCTTCTTCTACTGGACACTGAAGATCCAGCTCAGACTGGTGGGCACCTCCCCTCACCTGCTGGTTCTCAACTGTCTTCCTGTTGAACAAGGAACTGCTCTCCCCGTGGCTCCGCCTGGCTCGTGCTCTGATCTGGGTGCCCTCAGAAGCTCCTCCTGCCCTGACAGAATCCACCCTCTGGCAACCACGACAGAAGGTGGTTCCAGGCTTAACAACAGCCTCATTTTAGTGGTGGATGCTGCTTCTGACCCATCTGTTATCCAGTGCTTCCTCCTGCCCTGGGATCTGTCCTGTATCGAAACACATGAAAATCCTATTTGTTCCAATAATTCTTCTACTGGAGAAAGGAGAATATGAGATTAGTGCCAGATCTACTACCCACTAGGTGTCTTGTGTCAGAGCAAGTAAGTCGACCACCCAGAGAATAACATGACAACGGAACACCATTACCATTTCTTATGCATGAAGGGTTTTATACACAGGATCTTGTTTATTCTTACAATCTCCCTAGGATGTGGGAATTATTATCTCCACTTTCTTTCTTTTGTTTTCATTTATTTTCTTCTGTAACAGTACTGTGCAGTATCTGATTTGTATGGGGTAAGGACACAAGAATATAGTTTTGGACTAGACATATTTCCCCATCCTTATAGTAGCTTAAAATCTAGATTAAAAAAAACCGGCCCAGAGAGTTTGGGAAGGCCACCTGAATCTGCTCTCTTTGGTGACATCATGCCTCCTGTCTCTCTGCAAGGGGCGCCCTTATCTCCAGGTCCCAGAAACCAGTTCATTCCGGAGCAGTCCCAGCCCACAGCTGGGTGTCCCAGAGCCTGGACCAGCTCTCTGCAAAAACTGGTTTCCAATGTGAGGATCTGTCAAGGCACCTTGGCAACTGCAGGGCACTCTGGTTGGTTTTACTTCATTATGCTATAGCTCAGTGGGTACCTGGGAGGCCAGCCAAGTCCCTTCCTAATTGCAGGACACCAGAAGGTGAGCCTGGGAAGGCACCTGTGCCAGCCCTCAGGTAACGCTGGTTCCAGACAGAGATTGCTCATCCCGGCTGCCTCCCTCTACCATTCTGGCTTCCATCAGCCTGTACAGGGCAACCTGGTCTCATAGCAGCCACTCCTGCCGCTCAATGCTGTCTTCTTCTGGCTGTTCCTGCTGCTTCAGAGTGTGGGGAATGCAGAGGAGAGGAACCGTGACTCGAACAATAGCCAACTTGCCTAAAACCCCGGTGCTGAAGTTAATAAAAAGAAATGAACCCATTCAGGCTAGCACCGAAATTACAGTCTCGGTTTCACTGTAGTGATAGAAGGCGGGGACTCTGGCACAGAGCTGGGATCGGTCTGGTGGGGGGGCAGAGGGGGAGGGTGGGCGCATTCGCTGCTGCAGACTGGTGAGCCTGGTGCTTGGATTTGTTCTCTCCTTTCCTTTCTAGCCAACCCTTCTCTCCAGAGCCCCCTCCTATGAATATATTTGTTTGTTTATTCTCATTGATTTCAAAGGCCTAGTTGCCCCTGGGGCCTCTTGCTGCAGGTGTACCAAATGCAAATTTGACAATTATAGTCAATCCAGCAGCAAAAATTCCCCATAAAAGGAGAAAGCCAAAGGGCTTCCTGCTGGGAACACAGCCCTCAAAGACAAGTCCTCCACTGAAGGGCAGCTTCAGTGGGCCTGGCAGTACTGGCATGGGAAGGCGCCAGGGTGGGCAGATGGCGCAGGGACAGACCCTGGGGCTGGCTCTGAGAAGGAAGGCTCTGCCTCAGTGCTGGCTGCAGCATGAAGCCTGGGAGACCTTTAAAGTCCCCATCTGCCTGAGCTAGGTGAATGTGAGGGATGGCGGCACAACTGCCCCCAGCTCAAACCCTCTGTCTCGATCATTCATTCATTCATTCATTCAGTACCTACTTAGTGGACATTCTTAATGCCAAGCACTGTTCTGGGGTCTGAGATAAATTAGTCACCAAGACAGTTATGGACCTAGTGCTAATGGGCTGACAGCCAGATTAGTTAGTGATCAGATTAAAAATGGCCCAACCAAAGTAGGAATGGAAACTAGAAGTGCAGCAGGATGGACCAGAATGGACCAGGGCTATTTTAGATAGGTCAGGAAAGAGACATTCACTGAGAAAACCCATATTTACCTTGTGCCTGAAGTAAAAGATAGAGTCAAATGTGGAGCACAGTACATTCTATATAGTAGGGGTTTCTAGCAAAAGGAGCTTGTGCAAAGGCCCTGAGATAGAGCAGGACTATAAATAAAAGGCCTTGGTCAGATACAACTCCAGACACACTAAACTATCTCATTTTTGACAAAGGAGCCAAATACCCTCAGTGGAGGAAGGATAGCCTATTTAACAAATGGTGCTGGAAAAACTGGACTTTAACACTCCAAAGTCTAAAGCTAGACTGAGCTTTTTCACCATGTACTAAAATAAAATCAAAGTGGATTAGGGACTTAAATATTAAAACAGGCATACTAAACTTGCTACAAAACAGGTTAGGTAAAACTCTTGAAGACATTGGTTTAGGGAAAGACTTCATGAACAAATCCTCTATAGCATGAGAACTGGTAGGAGAAATCAATAAATGGGATCTCATCCTATTGAGAGGTTTCTGCACAGCAAAAGAAACCACCAGCAAAGAGAAAAGGCAACCAACAATATGGGAAAGAATCTTTACCAGCTGTTTCTCAGTCAAAGGGTCACTATCTAGAATATATAAAAGGCTTTAAAAAAATCAGTCCACCCAAATGTAAAGACTCAATTCAAAAATGGGCATCTGAAATTAACAGATACTTTTCAGAGGAAGAAATAAAAGCAGCTAAGAATCATATGAAGAAATGTTCAACATCACTAGTCATTTGAGAGATGCAAATGAAAACAACATTAAGATTTCATCTCACTCCACAAAGAATGGCTGCTATCTCAGAGTTAGCCAGCAACAAATGTTGGCAAGGCTGCGGAGAAGAAGAAACCCTTCTCCACTGTTGGTGGGAATGTAGACTTGTACAACCCCTGTGGAGATTGGTTTGGAGATTCCTCAAAAAACTACAATTAGAGGTGCCATTTGACCCTGATATTCCTCTGCTAGGCATATACACAAAAGAAGGTTATGATGTGTATATGTAATATACTAATAAAGATTTCAATTAAATTTTTAAAAATAATAAAGGCTTTAGTGGTACAGAGAGATAGGTATAACTACAGCTGAGTGGGCAAGGAAACTGTGACCAAGGTGAGACTAGAGTGTGGCCTGTCCATTCCTGCATCCTAGGGCCTTGTTAGAGGAGAAGCCCTTGCTGGCTCCTATGTCTTTGCAAACCTTGGCCTCAGGAAGGAAAGAAAAGAAACTAAGGAAGCAGTTCAGATGCTTGTCACTTCCCCATGAAGCTATTTGCCCTTGTTAAAAACCAAATCCGCTTTCTCATGGATCTGCTCACTCTAGTAAATGCTGAATTACTACTGCGTCCAGGACTCGTGGGTGGGAAGCTAGTGTGGCTGGATCCAGATGGCCTGGGTCTGTCATGAAGACAAGGATCTGGGGCCTGCTCTGCTATGTGTGTGTGTGTGTGTGTGTGTGTGTGTGTGTGTGTGTGTGTGTGTGTGAAGCCCATGTGTGCAGCACATGTGAACTGCAGGAGCAGCCTCTGGAGGCCTCGTGGAGTGGGCTCAAGGGCTGATAGTAGTTAGCTAGGGTTTGGGGCCACCCAGGGGAGAGCACCTTTCCTACTTATCTCTGGGACAGAAGGTCAGGTCTCTGTGCTTAGGAGTCACTTGATTCCTACTTCTGTTGTTTCCTAGCACCTATGTGTCTAAAACTGACTCTGCAAACCACAGATCCTCTAAAGGGCCTTTCCTCTGCACTTTGGAGTCCATGAAGGGTTTGGGCAGAGGCCTGGGGAAGGCGCAAGCAGTCCTTCCCCTAGGGTGACTGCTGATGTTGGCAGTGAAATACATTCACCTTTCTGGGTGCATGATAGCTGACAGAAGGAAGAAGGAACCCTAGGGGCCTGGCTGGCAGAGGAAGTTGGGCTGGAACTCCTCTCTCCACACTCCTGTTCCCGGGGGGAACTGAGAGCCGCCGCACCTTGGGAGAGGGTGCGCATTTGGAAACCATGAGGCCAATTCCCTCTGGCCTGTGCCTGGCATAAAGAATGCACTTAATGTTAGCTTCAAAGCACTAACTCCATCCACATCTTCCCCACAGGGGCACAGCCTGGGCAACCTCTGCCTGCAGCAGTGTTTGATATGTAAATTTCCTGTCTCTTTAAGCTACACAGTTTGTGAAAAAGAGAGTTACAATCAGAGTTAAGGAATTTGAGCCCTTAGAGACCCTGAAGCCCAAACCTTCATTTTAGAGGGCAGCACCAGAAGCAGACCTAGGCGAAGTGACTTGTCCTGGAACCCGCAGTTAAAGGTCCTGCTCATTTGCACTGGATTCCAGCAGCCGAGCGGAATCTATGTTGACATCTCAGGTTTACCTGCTAAACCTGGCGCACACACTAAATGTCTCCCAACAGCAGTCCTGGGATCTGAGAAATAAATACTGAGATGAAAAGCCATTTACCAAGACCCAAATGCCTTTTCACAGAGGCTGTATACCCAGCAGGATAAGCCAATTACTGAAGGATTGTGTTCCAGATGCTGCCTAACTGTCTCAGAGCCATGTCAGGGGGAATCAATAAGTAGTTAATCAATGGATTGATTGATCATTTACTGCTGGTAATTAAATTTTGAGAAAGTACAAATTCTATTACACCTACAGTCAGTCAAAAGTGATGTTCAGATCCTGAAACATCGAAGGAAATAAAAATAGAAGCCCTGTGGCCACAGTATTAGAAAGTTGGCGGGGTGAGGTGAAGGGAGAGAATACATTTCTCAGCACTGCGGGATCGAAATGTTTAGAGTCGAAAGAAACCATGAGGCTTATTCATCTGATTCTGGAGATGAAGAAATTGGGGCTCAGGGGGTCTGGACTTGACCACAGTGCCAGGCTCACACCGAGGCCTCCTGCCTGCTGGAGCAGGGCCCTTTAGGAGAATCCCTGTTGGGTAATTCTGGGTGAAGTGGTGAGATCACTGGTGCTTGGGGCACTCGCTGAGTTCCAAGTGACCGTCTCCCCTGCACCCACTCATGTGGCTTTTTCATTAACACAGATTCTCAGAGACGCCTGTGGCATTATGTATCAATGTCCTTTTGGCAACGTCGGAAAGGGAAATGCTCAAAGGACAAGGATTTGCCATCACCCTGAGATTTCATTTGACATGAGCACATGTACACGCAACAGTTTCTGCAGAAGTAATCGAAGCAATTTCAGAATAAGCTCACGGGCCTCCAGGGTGGTCCCAGGAGTGGGCGACTAATGTGGATGTACGTGTTCTGCTCTGTTTGTCAAAGGCGTCTCTTTTTCTTTTAGAGAACACATCTTTATCATCCCAGGTTCTGTCTGATTCTTCTCCCGTGGCCCATAAATAAGGGTTTCACTGTGGGCCTGATATACTTCAAACTTCATGACAATCATCCATGCAGAATGAATAGCCTTTCATGTCAAGTAAACAGGTAACTGCCATTTGGTTTACTCCTCTCATCCAGTAAGATTCTGTCCTTGTTCCCAGGGTCAAGTGGAAACTCCTGCAAGAAGCCTCCCAGACCACATGCCAGGATGGAGTCTTTCTAGAACACTCGTGCTCCCTCATTCTCGCCTGCCCCTCTGAGCAGTCATTCTTCATGACCTGTTTTTGTGGCTTTCCATAGACAAACTGTAAACCCAAAGAACCTTCTTCCAGTAGCCAGCATGAGTGTGAATCCCTTATCCCCGGCTGCCAGGCTAGATGTGATCAAAACAGGCAAACACATCTTTATTTCTGGCGTAAGCCAAGTGGAATCAGGTAGGTAAATCTTGTGGGAATAAAATCGATACATTTTAAAGCCAGATAGCAATGATTTCTGAATCATCTTTTGGTTTCCTAAGATCTGTGCCAGCATCTCAGTTTATGTTAAGCTCCTTCCTGAGCCACATCCTGGGTGGACTTCTCCAGCCGGAAGACAGCACCTCAGTGGTAGAACCTACCCTCTCCCTTTTATTCCCACCATGCCAGAGAGCGTCCTCCACCTTAGCCTAACCCAGGTGCTCAGAGGCTGATCCTCTGCTTCCCTTCCTGCTTTGTCCCCTCGCCCCTCTCCTGCCCCCAGCAAACTCCTCCATCCGAGGGAAGCAAATCAGAAGGATTAAGGATTATTTGACTTGTTCTGGGCAGCCATTGGTAGCATCCAAGCCTCTTGTGCCCTTCTAATTGGATCTGTTGCCTAGAAGTCTGATTTAATCAGTCTGTGATCACCACTGGCAGGGGGAAGGGTGGTACAAGAGCGGGCCGGGCGGCACCCCCCTCCTAGGCCCAGCTTGCTCTGTTTGCCGGCCCCAGCTGCATGTGTGCACAATCAGCCTTTATTAACTATTACGCTTCATTCCGGACAGCTGCCTGGGGAGAACATCGATTCCTTCCTCAACCTTTTAGGCTGCCCTGGAACTCAGCGTTTCCATTTATTTATCTGCTTGTTTCAATGGCCACGTGCAGATTAGAGTTGACCTGGGAGGACAGTGGTGTCCAAAAGGAGATTCAATTAGAAGTGTCTTCTTCTGCCTTCTTACCAAGCGCCACCTTTTCTGAGTCTCACTGGTGCAGTGGGTTTCCCTCGACTCCCCCACCTTGCACACCTTGAGTAGAAGATTCTGGGAAAGGGAGAGTGAGGACAGGTGACTTATTGTGCTCGTAGGGGCCAGACCCTCTGCGTTGCGAACACAGTCTGTACTGTCCACTTCTGATTTCTGCCCCAGAACACGTTGGGCAGATGCTGTGAGTGGCACCTGGAGGACAGTTGATGCTTCTTCTGAGACTGGGTCCTCCCAGATTGCCATGTGGGTGCAGTCACATCTAGAGGCAGGAAATGGTGAGTTTTTCTGCATTGGTACCTTGTGGCAAATGTGCCCTGGCTCTGTCTTATAGGGATAAATAACAACATGGGATACTGGGCCTGGATGGGTGGAATGGAAACCATTTCATGAAGTAGACTGTGGAATGGTCAAGGAAACAGATGCCAAAGCCAGCTGCTTGGGCTCCTTTCTCCCTGTGTGACCTTGGACACATTATCATCCTCTCAGCTCCCTCTAATTACCCCTCCTTCACAGGGTGTCATGAAGATCTAATGAGTTAATGTACATGAAGGGCTTGGAGTCTGTATGTTAGCTTTTGTAATTACACATGTGAACAGTCTATCTTTACTATGCTGCTCTCAAAACACACATCCTAGCACTAAATACCATACTGCAGAACATTTTCAAACATGCCACAATATATAAGGTTATACTCCCTAATCCACCAGCCATGCAGAGATGGGCCTTGAACTCACTTAGGCACAGGTCCAGTCTGTGATCAGGTGTGGGGAAGAGAACCTGCCTACCACATATCGTTGTAAGCACCACATGGCTGGGAGGGTGGTTCCCTGAGTGTGTGTCCCTGTGGCTTCCCAGCAGAGGCCGGAGCTGGGCACTTAGGGCACTTCTGGCTGGTGAAAAGGTCAACCTGGGACCTCCGCTCTTGTTCCTCATCCATAGCAGCCTGAAATTAACCCTCAGATGCTCATCTGGCTGCGTGGTATGGGCCACATCGATACCTCCTCCTGGTCAAGTGCAAATTGAACCAAGTGGTTCCACATCTGACTGCGATTCTCTCCAAATGCATTGATCCCAGCCCGGGGACAGCCTTTCAGGGGCAGAAATCTGGGGTGCAGAGGGAAGTTGAGGAAGTTAGGAGAAAACAGAGTTTTCAAAGGGCAGTTCTGCTAATCGGTTTCAAACTCACCAGATTCTTTTGTGACAAGTTCATTCTTTTGTGACAAGATTTAATGATAGTAAAGTGAGATGGCTTTAGAGACAATGGCCATTCTGTGATCCCTGTGTGTATCCAAAGGGTAAGCCCTGTCTCTGGCCCAGTGTGGGCAGAGGCTTGGGAATGGTATAGGAGATGGGGAGGGTACAAGAGAGTGAGGCAAGGGCTCTAGGGCTGCAGGTGAGGCTGGTAATGAAACCAGCCTGTAGGTAGAAGCAGCAGGGAAGGTTTTGGGAGGCTGCAGTGGGAGCACAAGGGGTTCCCACTCACCAAGGAGCAAGGAGACACCACAGAGTTCCAGAGGGCCAGTGATCACAGCTGCCTTTTGTTGAGCACTTCCTACTGGCTAGACTTCACTTTAAGAACCTTACACATGTACTGTGTTTAAATGTCACAGTGACAAAGCACTAAATTAGTTCCAGGGTGTAGAAAGTAATGGGGCACAGAGAGATGAGGGGACTTGCCCAAGGTCACTAAACTATTAAACATTAGAAATAGCATTACAACCCCAGCTGCCTTGCTCCAGCCCCATTTCTGCTCAAGGTCCTGTGCTGGGCCCCCTAGGTCTGTCTTCACTGCCTCCCAACAACCAAGCAAAAGAGCCCAGGGTATGACCTAGAGCTGGCATTAATGGATGACTCTCAGAAGACCAATCAAAAAGGTCACTGCTTGCGTCAAATGGTGCAGTGTTAAAGGGCCAGAGAAAACCACCCCTGGAAGAGAGGGTAGCTGACAGTTAAGAGTAAGCTACAGCAGCAGCAGCTAAGTAAAATGACCCTTTGACCCTTTTCCTGACACACTTCCATCCCAGCTTGGAGCTGAGCTGAGGGCTGGTGAAACTGGGCATGTACAAAACAGATCTGCCCTCCCATACCCCTGGTGTTACCCTGCCTAGGTGAGTTCCAGGCTGGAGGTCAGGAGGAGAAAGGAGGAGAAGCCTGATATTTGAAGGATTACAGTTTAGAGTGAGATTCATGAGCAAATATTTATTGAGCCTTTACTATGTGCAGGGACTGTTTTAGGTCTTGAGGGTGGATACAGTACTGATTAAAATGGGTGAAATTGCTGTCCTCTTGGAGTTTGCAATTTGGTGTGTGTGTAGGGGGGTAGATAATACACAAGTAAATGCTTTGTATGCAGATGGTATTAAGTACCATGCGAGGTTAGGTGTTAAGCAAAAAGTGTGTGAGGAGATGAGGGTTATATAGTGACAGAAGCTCAGGGAAAGCATTTCTAAAGAGGGGACATCCAGGAAATCTTGAAGGAAGACAGTGTAGGAACCTGCAGGCACCTGCAAGACCAGGCCAGGAAGCTGGACAGGCAGCAGCAGGGACAAAGGTCAGAGGCATGCACATGGGACATGTTTGGGAAAAATGGGATTGCCTGAGTCATTGTCTCCTGTCACAGTGCTGAGTGGGAGGCCACTTTTGGTCTGCCTGAGCCATGGGAGAGACCGTGGAGAGAGGGGCTCATGGGCACACTGGAAGCTGACTTTTGCCTGGCCACTCTGTGGCAACGGCTGCTGGGTATGGAGCCCAGGGAGAGGTGCAGGCCACCTATCCCAGCTGCACACAGTCCACCCTAAACCTTCCTCCGTAGGCCAAGCAAGCTGGTGATGGCTAACACAGAGCCACCCTGCTCCACGCAGGAGCCCACAGATACCAGGTTCCGGCTTCTAGAAACTCTTGTCTCCAGACAGCGAGAGACAAGGGCACTGGGGCCGGTGCTGTAGGGGTAGGGTCAGCCACTCCTCCTTCCAAGAGTATCCAGCAGGAAGGGTGCCAAGAAGTTCTGGAAGTTTGGTGGTGTTAAAAAGAGGCTCTGCCCAGGGCTACTCTGAAATCTGGCTATTCCTGGTAGTAGCTGATGCATGAGCAGTCACGTCCCCCTGCAGCTTGGTCATGTTCCTGCTGTCGCCAGCTGCTCCTTCCTTTCCAAGCCTTCCTTGCTGGGGTCTTGTTCTGGTAGCACCACCTTCCCTGCTTTCTAAGCCCACAGGCTGCTGTTACTTAATCCAAAGGCAGGACCCCTGGGAGGTCAGGACAGCCGCAGGTGCCTAGAACCTGCTCATTCGTAAAAGGGACCTACGCTTAGCAAAGTCCCCCTGTTAGAGAACACACTATATGCCTGCCAGAAAGTCTAGATCTTTAGTGATGACTCTGAAGAACTTGGAGGGGGTCACTCCATGCATGGACACTGGGGCACAGATGGGCTGTAAACTGTCTTTTAATCCCCTGGCCTTTGGCAGGTCTTTCCCACCGTCCCTCCCCACCCCAAGCACCTTTCCTGACCTCCGGTCCTCTCTTACCTGCTCACCCACAGCACAGGCTTTCTACTCCCATACTCGACCCTCCCTGTGAGCTGAGTC
Source organism: Petromus typicus (assembly GCA_004026965.1). Lineage (NCBI taxonomy): Eukaryota > Metazoa > Chordata > Mammalia > Rodentia > Petromuridae > Petromus > Petromus typicus. Next base: position 53,959 of record PVIR01003971.1, on the reverse strand, counting down.
CTCACAACCTTGAGGGACATAGCACAGGGGGGGACTGTCCCTACACGGGAGCCCCCTCAGATTGCACCATTACAGGGAGCAGAAAGTTCAGGGTCTTTCCAGATGGGGCTGAAGAGCTGTGGGGGATTCTCAGGAATCAGCAAGCTCTCTACACAAGGCATAGAGACACAGGGCAAGGGCTGGGACAAGTCGGGTCTCAGCCAGAGTGTGATAAGGCAGCGAACAGCAGCTCCCCATGGCCAGCATGACTGCACACTCTCGCTTGGGAGTGTGGCAGGTCACCAGGTCATTAGGACTGGTAAGTCTTTCAACTCTCAGCACCACCACTCTGCAAATGCATTTCCCTGGGAGAGGCCCGAGTCTAGCTACTCATAAAATGGCCAGCAGCATTAGCATTGGCCCAGAGCTCTTTAGAAATACAGAGACTCAGGCTGGGGCCAAGCTCAGCCTGTCTACCTTGGATGATTCCTAGTGCATTAAAGGTTGGATGGCAGTACTCTGAGGACCCAGGATAATCATTCTTAAAGGCTTCCTGGTTTGGCCATTGGGTAGTAACATCTTATACAACCCAGGAAAGTGGGCAAGGCTTCCCTTTCACAGGCACTTTTGAGACAGGCCCCACTGGATGCCCCACAGAATTTCAAGGTGGAAGAAAAAAGTCTCTTGACATGCTGGGTTTTTATTGAATTCCATTTTTAATTTGCAGAGCTGTGATGGCTGCTTGGAGACTGGCCTCTTCCCCATTGCCACCGCCCTTCCCCAGTTCCAGCATCCTGCCCTCTCTCCGCAAGGAAACAGAAAGCCCACATGAGGATGGCACCAATGGACACTGTTTCTTTAATTAATTTAATAAATTAATTCTCACACTTATTCTTCACTGCCTTCTTGGGAGTCCCTTCTGAAGCGCTGGGCAGAGCCCCAAACACCCACATAAAATCCTCCAGCTCCAGAAGCCTCTTCTATTCATATCACCATAAATGAATATCATTATTTAAGCTCCTAACAGGCCGCCCAGCTGCCTCTCTCCAGCATTCCCACCCAGGCCCCCACGCCAAGTTTCTAAAGCTTGCATTTCATTTCATCTCTCCTGCTTCTTCCCTTCCACTTGTCACCCTGAGGATGGGACCTTTTTCTTTTAGGTTGTGTTAAGAGATTGACAGAGGCGTTGGTTGCCACAAAGATGGAGCACCTCAGTACCGAGGAACCTCAAAGACTGCTACATACAGGACAGCCAGCAGGACAAACAACTGTCCCCCTTAAATGCTAGCAGCACCCTGTGAGAAGTGTGAGATGAAGGTCACTGTCTCTGGCATGGTACATGAGGTCACCTCTCCTGCCCTTCTCTACCTTGCCAGGCCTCTCTCTTAACACCTGGCCCCTCCCCCACTGCCTCTGCCTTCTCTCTTTCCCACCTTCATCAGCTATAATCTTGAACCCCAGGCTTCCCTGACTAGAGCCTCCTGACTGCCAAATGCCCTCTGCCTCCTGCCTCACCTCTAAGAGTTCCTGTTCCCCCATCAAGGACATCAGACTTATATCCATGATGGACATAAACTGGGCTTCATCTACGTAGCTTTGAATTTTAGTTCAACCAAACTCAACTAAAAGAGCTCCTATTCCTGTTGACAAGTGATGGTCTTCTGCAGAGCCTACTAAAAAGTGGCCTTGGGGTTCTGCATCCTGGCCAGGCACCATTTCCAGCCCATAAACTAGCCAAGAAAGGACGGCTTCCTGGACAGTGGCAGTTGGTCTGTTGGTGATTTTTCTCTTCCTCTGGGGCCAATGAGCAGAAAAGTAACACCTAGCCAGCTCTGACAACTGGGATCCAAAGCTATCGTGCTGCAGAGTCTAGAGAGAATGTGACCCATGGTCCTATGTCTAGAAGTGACAGACACAGCTTCCTGGTGCTCTCGGGGAAATGTGTGAAGGCCAGAGCCTGAATGGAGCAGCTGTGAGAAGAAAATGGACTGTCTAGATCTGAGCTGCCTCCCTACTACTCTCCAGATGAGGAATCTGGGGTACTGGTAACTCATCTGAGATCATGTGGTTATTAAATAACCCAAGCAGAAATCAGACCAGATCGTCCAACTTCCTACCATGCCATAATGTCCTGTATGCCTCTTGCTCTGATCAGTCACTCATTCTTATCCTTTTGTCCCATCAGTTAGGAAGCATGGATCAAATAGCCACTGTATTTATTTTCTTGGCTCACTTCTATCCCAGTCCAGTGGGAATTAGAGGGGATATACAAAGAAGAACTATAATACCATGCAATAGAACGACAGCGGGATGAGGGATGAGGGCTAAGGCAGGGAGGGTGACAACTAAGAGATGATGAAAACAGTGCAGGCCCAAGCGCTGCTGGCTGGTCTCCAGCACCCTGGTCCTTCTCAGCACTGCACACTTCCAAGTGGAAAAGGCTCCTGGTGCAGACTGACTGTGTGTAAAGCCTCTGTGTGTGGCCTTTATGGAATGCAGAGATAAGCAGGGGGAATCTGTCCTCCAAGAGTTTGCAAAGTGCATTGATGTTCACCCCAAACCTGAATCTCCTGATAACCCCTAGAAGGAAATGGAAGCCCTGATGGATGAGTGACCCACCCTAAAATCACACTGCCCACAGCTAGGAGGACTTCTGCTTTCTATAGTATAAAGGTTAAATATGTAGCTTCCAGAATCAAACTGCTCAGTTGGTTTCCTAAATCCATCCTTAAAAGCCATTTGACTTTGGGCAGAGCTCTCGTCTCCCTGAGTTTCATTTTCCTCATTTATATTGCAGGAGAAGACACATAGTAGCATAGGTGGTGCCTAACATTCCAGACATCAAATCAATGTGAGCTGCCTTTATTTCATCCCGGACCTGGCTGTTCCCACCCAGCCCAGCCACGATTCCCATATGGGCTTTAATGGACACAGGGCTGCAGACAGGTACAGAGGTGGATGTGCTGCTCACATCCTCAGGCCAGACAACAGGGATGCCCTTGTTTGTACCTGGCCTTCTCTCCTTCCCTGGGGAAGGATCATAAGGAATAAATCTGTGGGAGGATTTTATCTCCTACTGAAGCAGTCACAAGCATCGGTCCTGTTCTCCTGACCCACAGATGCATTGAGTCACTTGCAAAAGGGCTGAGGCCTCCCCAGTCCCTGGGCCTGTGCTCAAATCAAAGGCCCATGGCAGGGTGTGCAGATGGGAAGAATGAAAGAGGAGCAGATCACACATGACGTTTCGCACTGATCTTTCTGTTCTCCCTCCCACCTGCAGCCCGCCCCGCTGCCAGCCTGCACTGCTGAGCCACTACCTCTCCCTCCCTCCCACATGGAAAGGTGCGGGGAACCCATCAGTGCTTGTTTTTAGCTGGGAACAAACTGTTCACACATTTCATTAACAAAAAAAAGGAAGAGGGTGTGTGGGGTGAGTACATCAGAAGCATTTAACTCTGTTATCTGATGTTAACTGGAGAGGAGAGAGGAGAAGATAGGTGGGGGGAGGGGAGAGGAGATCCATTAAGAAAAGCGCGGGTTTAACACACGGTGGTCCCTTCTGCTTTGTGCCAGTTTTTCTGTGCTGATAAGATGTGCCTGTGAAATGTAAAATGCATTGCTGAATGTTAAATGCTTTTAAGTCAATAATGTAAAAATGAAGGGTGTCTGTGTGCACCTGAGAGTAAACAGAAAGCGAGGTGTTGAGTGGAGTCTCGGCCCTCTGCACAGATCACTGGGCCTTACCAAGCCCTCAGATCTGTAGCCAAAGGCTGGGACTGTAGTCGGCAGCCAAACGATTCTTTGGGCTGAGGTGGCGGGAAAGACTCCACAGTTGTATCTTAAAGAGGCCCAGGTGGGCCATGCAGAGAGGCCAAGGCCTGTGCAGCCAGTGATTTGAACCTTCTGTGGGAAAACTCTTTTGGTGAGGCTCCCACTTCAGGAGGCTTAAAGCTCATGGGCAGAGCCAGGCCTGGCTCAGAGGCTGACCAAGACTTTCTATGGGATGGTGACACCCAGAGTTTTTCCAGGTGTCTTTCTTCAAGCTTTTCAAGCTTAACTGTTGTCAGACCATAATGTGGCCAGTACCACTGTGGGAGAAATGGGAGGAGTCAGGATTATGGAGGTAGAAATGAGTCTTAGCTGTCATGTAGTTAGGCCCTTCCTTTTATAGATAAAGAAAGTGAGGCTCAGAGAAGTTGTGGTAAGTTAGCCAAGTTTAGAGTCAAAACCCAGAGTCCTGAGTCAAGCCTCCTGACTCCCAGGAAGAGGCTATTTTCATTATTCCACCTTCCACTCATCCTCACCCCCTTTCCCCATCTTCTCAGGTCAGGTTAGCAGAAACCAGAGTCAGAGTGGAGGCCCAGTTAGAGTCAAGTGGAGGGCATGCAAGGTATGTCCAGCACAGTGACAGAGATATTCGTCCCTAGAGACAGCCCAGAACTCCCAATATCCCCCACCTAACAGGATGCAAAGCCTGCAGGAGGAGGAGGTCAGGCTTCAGCACAGGCCCTTCTAGATGTTCCAGGAACCACTCAACACTGCCTTCCACTCTGGAGGTAATGTCCTCTGAGTCCCCCTAGAGAAGACAGAAGTGCTCTTATTTGTGGTTGGCTTTGGGTAGCAACTCCAACTCTCTGAACATTTTTTCACCTATAGACTTATCCTATTTAGTCTAAAGAGAATGACTGTGGAAGCTACAGGTTGAGACCAGTCTTGAAAATGGTAGAGTTTTATTGCTGGTGAAGGAAGATGGTGGTTTCTTGCAGAATGAGATGTCTACCCTACGGGCAGTGGGAATGCGTACTGGGTACCTACCTCCTTTTGTGCTTACTTTTGGAAAGCAAAGCCTGGGAGGAACATGGGCCCTTTAAAGTATGTTAAGGTCTTGATCCTTAAGGTTGCAGGTGGACTTGGTCAGCTGCTGCCCCTGTCCCACTGAACCCCAAAGCGAGAGCTCACTGGGACAGTGTTTCAGGAAAACTGAGACTCAGACTGATCAAGAGGTTGGAGAGGGGTCAGTCCAGGGGCTGCTAGACCCAGGCTGCTCACTCTTGGAGGAGGATAACTCAAGGATGTCCCCAGGCCGCTGTTCTGCCCTTGAACACAGGCAGTACAGTAACGGTGCTCCTGTTGCCCGCTACAAGAACAGGTGTGAGGAGCTCACAGCATATGCAGGTAAGGGTTTGGGTTTGAGATTTCCTTTAAGTGCTGAGGCTATCATACCAGTAGCAGAGCCAAGAGCAGAACATAAATTTCTCACTGCTAGTCTGTAGCTCTCATTGTCCCCCTCCCCCATCCCCGTGCTGCATGGTCCCTATCATGCACTACCTAGCACCTGGTGTCTCCTTCCTGAGTGGTCCAAGTTCTCTTCCTACTGGCTGTGACCAATTTGGTCATATTCTGATATACAGGACCTAAGGACCTTTCAGTATCCTTTCACTGGGACACATGAATGAAAAGGGATCCAGTTTTAGAAAGAGGCAGCCATATGCCCAGGGATGAAAGAGAGGAGCTAAGTGGTAACCAGGACACCTAGGGTCTGTGAGGTCTAACAGAGTTGAGGACCATACTTTCCACAAGCCTAGTGATGATGATGTTGGTGATGAAAATGGTTAACTCACATTTACTAGGCTCAGTCTTTTCAAAGGTCTTTAGACTTTAAAATCAGGAGTTTGGGGGCCTGAGTGGGAAGGTGGAGGGTGGATTGTGACACCAGATGTGGCTCCTGCTCTTTCAGAGTCTGTGACTAAGACAGGCTCCATGGCTATGCGCCGGGCCCTTCTAATCCCCTTATTCCAGAGGATGCAGCCATGCTGGGCATGGAGTCCTGCATGTGGACCAATAACTGGACAATAAGAGGGAATGAGGAGGTAAGGAAGGGACCAGAGGACAGAAGAAAAGCCAAAGCATTCACAGTGTAGAAACTGAAGACGAGAGAGAGAGAGAAAGAGAGAGAGGTCAAAGTGGATTTGCGTTTGGGTCTATATTTAAATCTCTAGTTGTTTTGAAATATTTTGTGTTGACAATCATTTACTAAGCATCCACCACCTACTCACAGTGTATACTGTACTGAACACTGCTCCAATCCTTAGGAATTTGACATTAGCATCGGTTATAAAAATGAGAAAATCAAAGTTTGAGTACAGCAGACTCTAGGCTTGGGGAGAAGAAATTGAGACTATCAATAATAACACAATGGATGAAGGAAGATTAAAGATGGCAGGTGTCCTGTTTTCCCACATGAAAGCCCCCAGGGACCTCAGGAGAAAGAGGGGCAGATGGCTTTGACCACAGATCTTACTACAGTTGTCACACTGTGGCTGGGTAGGCCTTGAAGTACAAGCCACAAGGTCTGAAAGAGCCCAAGTGACTCCAGAACCCAGGCGGCCCCCAAACAGCTGCAGAGGAAGGAGGACTCCGTGGTGACAAAGCCAGTGTTGGCAGAGGGGGAGGGAGGGAGGGATTCTTAGCAGCCGCCACAACACCGGAGAAAAGAATGGTGTCTGGGAGGATAATGACTAGAAAATGTACAGAAGAAATCACAATAGAGGCGGTCACGCTGCATGCAGGGCCAGCAAGGACACACTAGCCATGTCTGCACACCCCACAGGAGGCACCTGGGCGGGTCCCACAACCCCATACAAGGGCTGTGCCCAGTGAGCCTCTGTTGGGTTTCTTGGGCCTGATAAGGTCCGAGTCCCAGCGGGATGAGAACTGGAAGAAAGTGTGGACGCGCCTTTCTCCTCAGCCCAACATCAGCCAAGAAGGAGAAGGAGCCCGCCCTGCCTCCCACCCACCTCCCCACTACAGCTCCGTCTCTGAGGCAGCAGGAAGGACAGAGGACCCCAGAAAGCAAGGGCTAGCCCTTCCCTACTGTTGATTCCCAAATCCTACGTGGCTGAGTGTGGTAAACGGGGCAGCTGAGCAGCCCAAAGACCTTGGCTGGTGCTGTGGAACAGGCAGGCTCTGGTGTGGTACAAATCCCTTCCTGGCCTCAGGCCCCAGGGAAATGGCAGAGCCACCATGTTCTTCTCTTGCTCCTTGCTGGAGCTTCTATTCCAGCAGGTAATCCAAAGACAAGACCACTCCGACTCCAGAGCGCGCAGAGATCTCTCCATGCTGCCTGTACTAATGAGGAAGTGGAGATTCCTGGGGGACGCAAGGAGGTGTCTGCAGACTCAGCAGTCCCAGCAGGGACAACGCAGATCTAGATGGAAACGGCTAAGGGCCCGTAGCAATGAGCTCAAGTAATCAGGCTGCTGCTTTCTGTTTTTGTTTTACTTTCCGGAAGCCTCACTCCTTGAAGTATCGTGTCCCACAGAACAGTACCTGGGGGGTGGGGGGAGATGCTGGTTAGAACTGTTGAAGCTCAGGCTCTGCCCCCACCCGCAGAATCACGATCTGTTTTTTAATCTTATGCGCAGGTGTGTTGAAACTTGAGAAGTTGGAATCTAAAGAACAGTAGCACGCAGCAAGAAATATTGGGTTAGCTAGGAAGAAAAAGTTCCTGGCAGCAGCTTATAGAATATGCTATGGAAAGTCCCTCCAGAGAGGAAGGAGGTCGGGAAGAGATCCACTACTTCCGGGACGCGGATGAGTCAAGGGGGATGAAGAAGGTGACAGCTCAGGGCACCCTCTGCGCTGGAAGCCTTGTCTGGGCTATATGCGAATGTCCCAAGGAGGAGCCACAGCGGGTTCCCTGCCCTCCTGGTGTATCCTTGACTGCTAGTGACCCGGCCTTGAAAGCATTGCCTCTGCCAAGCGGAGACCAGCAGGCTTAATTCACATTCTCCTGGAGGACAGGTATTTGCATCTGAAATTACCCTAGAACTTAATTCTGCATAATGTTGCTCAGACAAACGACACCTCTGAAACTCTTTGCCAAGGCCAATAATAACATAACTGCAGAGAGAAATAATGAATAGGAGCAGGGGGAGTGGGAAATCGGGGAGGTGGGGCGGGGGAAGGGGGAGGGGGAGACAGACTTCCAGCCAGAGGTATTCTTGCCTTCACATAAAGTCAGCAGTGTGAGGCCGGCACCTAGTAGGTGCTCCATAAATGGGGTTTGAAAGCCATAGACTATAATGAACAAAGAAGTAAATCTGACGAGAGAGCTGCTTCAGTTCATTAACTAATCTATTAAGCAATACATTAATCCAGCTATTAGTTTGTTCAGCAAACTCTCCTGACTGCCTGCTATGAGTTGGGTGCTGTGCTGAACAATGAGCTCCCGTCCTCTGGCCAGTTCAAACCCTGGACCCTGAATCCACTATGTGTAAATTTAGCAGTGGGCAAGTCCCTGCCCAGGAAGCTTAAAGCCCAAGTGCAGACAGAGCACAGGCCACCAAGCAGGGACCACAGGACTCACTGGGGGTAAAGGGGTCTAAGGGTCCCTTCCTGACTTTTCTACATCACCTGCAGTGGATATTTCAGAAGGACAATAAAATTTCCTCCAGGATCGCACACCTCTTAGATTTCTGAGCAGGAGAGAATGTTTAGAGACCTCTCCAAGACATTTTCATTTATTTCTCAGACAGGGAATTAAGGTTCAGAGAGAGAGATTGACCATGTTGTACAGTTCTAGTCCCCAGGGCAGATAGGTCCCATCTGTTCTCTGGATCTCAGTCTGATGCTCTGGAAACAGAAGACTTTTCAGTAGTTTTTGCCTGTGTCCATCAGGGGTACCTTGGGGGCCCCTGGGAGAGGAGAGGCCTAAGAGGAGAAGGTCCTGGTTGGTTGGGCTCTGGCTCTTGCCCTGCTGTACTCAGAGCAGACCTCTCGCCCCCTGGACCCCCAGGAAGTTGGTGCTTGAGACAAAGATTCCAGGGCCCAAATCCTAAATGGAAACAAGCAAAGAAAAACCATCCACAGGGCCTGTGACACATGTATTAGGCAGTTGATGATTATAAAGAGAATAGAAAACAGGGTTTCAGTCCTAGAGAGGCAGAGACTACATTTTAAGGAGGAGAAAATCCACACTTGAGCAGACTTGAAAGTCCCCCCAACGTGTCATTTAGGTCAATCATTGTCTGTGGTGTTGGACTAGAGTGACTCAGTGCCAGGCATGATATGCACAAGTGGACAGTTAGATGCACAAGTGGACAGTCATCTCCCTGTACACTTGGGTCCCAGAAAGGGGAGTCCACTCTGAAACACAAAGGGCAGAAGGGACGACTGTAGGTGACGGAGGTCTTCCTGGGCTCCAGACATTCTGGCTTTGGAGACCCACCCAGTGCCAGGGGCACACCCCATGCCCATTGTCATTCTCCCCCATCCCTACCAACTCAACCCAATTATGTGTGTTTACATTATGGTTACTTATAATTTGCCATTTACATTCAGTTGCAGACTTCTCTGTGTGCTCATAAAATATTAACATCGGAGGGCCGCTTGTTGCAGAGATGTTTGTAATTTCTCTTCCCCATTATGGGCTTATTAATGATAATAATGCCGTTTCCCTGCTTAGGAGCTGGGGCTACCGAAATGCAATCACTCACCATAGCTGAAATATGACAGTGGGAAGTCGGATTCGTTCCCTGCTCGGCATTTAATCTTAATAACATTTTATCTTGGACGACAAGTGTGTGTAATGTTGTTTAAAAGCCATGACTACATCAGCACTCCATGTTCAGGGGAAAGCAGGAAGCGGGGGAAGCCTTCTCTCTTCCCTTCTCTCCCACTCGCTCTCCCTGGGGTGCTCTGCCCACCATCTTGAGCTGGCCAGGGGACCTACTGTTAGATGAGTGTGGCTGTGGCTGGGGGGAGCACCTACACCCAACCCCAGTTAAGCACTTCTGCTCTGAAAGGGTGTTCTGTCCCTTAACCTGTGAGAATGAAAAGTGCTTAGGAGTATATCAGCCTTTGAAAATACAACTACCTCAAATAGGTTCTATTAAAAATAAATAAGTCCATTTCTGCGGGAGAGTTAGGCCAGAAGGAGTGTGAAGACTTTAAGGCATGTCGCAGAGAGACATAAGAGGTGGCTTTTTCCTAAGTCGAGGTTCCTCATGACACACTCTCTGGGGGGCTCCTTCCTGCAGCTTCCACCCTCTCTGCCTGTGGCGCTCGTGCTCCCCTCCCCAGCCTCCTGCTCATCTTGCTACATCAGCCCCTTTTGTCTCATGCTCGCTTACTGGGACTGAGAACCCACTTCTGCTTGTCACATGCGCTGCCCCACTGTCTCACTTGGCATCTGTCTGCCGAGTGGGTTGGCTCTGAGATCCAGAAGGGGAAAGGCCATTGCTTTTAAATTTTCCTCTCTTCTACTTTTACCCAAACACTTCTAGGCTAAGACTGTCAGGCCGGGTGCATAACTCGATGCTGCTTAGAATTTTTAACTGTAGCTACCACTTGGCTTGAATAATGATGCAGGGGTGAGAAAGGGGAGGGCTGTTTTGTCAAGGTGTTGTTTTTTGTTTGCTAGTTTGTTACTTTTGGCCTTGGACCCGGAGCCTTTGCACTGAGCTGTGTCCCCAACCTCCTTTTTATTTTGAGTTAGGGGCTTGCTGAGTCACTAACTTGCACGGGCTGGGCTAGAACTTGTGAGGCTCCTGTCTCAGCTTCTCAGAGTGCTAGGATTATGGGTGTGCTACCATGTCCAGGGAGCTTATGATTTTATATATCTATACAGGATAACAGAATCATAGCTAGCATTCCATAATCAGAATAATAACCAAAAATCAGAAGATAATAGAAAGAAAGGACTCTCAAAGCCACCTAAATCAACCTTTCTCCCAGGGAAATCCTTTGGCTGCCAGATGAAAGGTCACTCAGGCCTTCAGGCAGCAGCAGAGATTTGGACCCTCATGACCTGCACAGATGGACTGCTGGATGGGGAAACCCCAGCACATATCTCCTCTGCGTGGAGCCATAATCTACTGTCCTGGAACTCCCTCAGGAGCCGGTGGAGCCTGTGGACTTCCTGCCATGGGCTGACTATCCTTAGAGTTTTTTCTAAGGTTCATTTTCCCAAGCTTTCCTCATCTGACTACATTCGGAAACACCTCACCATCATGAGTGCTGGCCTTCAGTGACCAGTTTATCAAAGTCCTTCCAAAGTGAGATGGGTGCTCCTCACTGGAGTCTGGGCTCTCACCGGGCTTCCCAGCAGGTTGAGGGCCAGAAACACTGGATTTGGACTTTCATTTTTATTAATTAGGTTATTAAGTAGTCAGGATGCCTTAAAATCTTCTTGGCATCAACTGAAACCTTTCCCATCTGAACCTACATCAAGTCAAGCTTTCCCTGGTGTATACTTATGGAATCGATTTTTTTGAAACCTCTGTACAAGACTTTCCATTTATTCCCATTAAGTTCCATCTCTTTCCTTTCAGCCCATCGTTCTGGCTTGAAAGGTTATTTCAGATTCCAATTCTGGAGTCCCATAGACGGCTATCCCTTCTGCACCCGGTGCAATCGACTTGTCTGAAAAGCATGCCTGCTGGTTTTACCCTAGCACTTGATAAATTGCCGAATAGGGTCAAGGACCAAGCCCCATAGCACACCATCTGAGGCTTCCCTCTGCGTTCGTGTCAGCCTGTGCAACATTCTTTGTGGATACTTATTCCTCGGCTACACAGTCCAAGGGACTGCAGGGAGAGCTAGGGCTCCAGGGCCAAGAGAAACAGATCAGGACCCTATTATGCTTTTAATTTCTTTAGGAAAATGAGCCTTTGGGGGGGCGTTTCGGTTTTTTCACTTGTGATGTGAGAGGACTAGATTGGATGGCCCTAGATTTCCTCCTAGCTTAACACTGTAATGATCGGTGAGGAGGGATCCTCCACCATGTTTTCAATCTCACTCACAAGAACACAGTGAGAGACTGTCAAAAGCTTTATTCAAACCAAAATATTCTGAGTATCATGCTCAGTTCTCCTCAGTCCAGTGTAAGATGCTTTAAAAAAAATGAGTTGTTTTGAGTTCTTTTGTATATGCTGTGTGGCTCAGTGCAGAGAATGGAAACTTCCTAGGCTCTATCTTCTTATTCTTTTTGAAAATAAGAATATATGTTCATCCACAGTCTTCTAGCACCTGTTGTATTTAAGTCTCCAAATAAAATGGAAGTACCATTATAGATCCATGACTCATGCCACGCACTGTCACATAGATGTTAGGCTCTGGAGTTCCACAGCTGAGAACAGCAAGGTCCCTGTCCCATCCAGCCAAGGAGACAGCTAACAATGCTGTTCCAAGTGCTGTGTGGTGCTTTGAGCCAAGCTTGATAGGAACCTAGAGGAGGGAATCATGCTTTTGGTTGAGGGTTGAAAATAGGCATCATAGATTGGATCTTGAGCTGCCTGCTCTATGGAGCAGTTATGAATGTCTGATTTACTTCACAGAACTCATGAATAGCTAACATCAAAGAAGCCTAGTGCAGAAGGCTGGCAGGTGAAGTGTGTAATGGAAGTTGAGTCCAGAGGTATGTAAGAGCCAGCCTGTTGATGGCCTTGAACTTCTGCTAAGTACCTGAAATTCAGCCTCTAGATGATTAGAAGACTGGAAATAGAACATAATGACAGATCAAGCTTTAGAAAGACACCTAGGAGCTGTATAGTGGATGGATTTATGGGAAGATACTAGAATCAGGACAATATGAATTCAAGGGAAATATTATAAGATCCTAAACAAGAACACTGACAGATGCGTAGAAGAAGAGAGTCCGTAGCTAGTGAGAAGGTTTCCTCAGGAGGACTTAGTTATTCCTGGGGTTCAGGGATGACAGAAACCATCACACATAGTGTGTGCTATGATTTTCATCACAATGCAATGGTCACCCCTCACCCAGCAAAGGGAAAGAGGAACAAGAGCAGATTTGAAATAAGAGGTAGGAGAAGAGGTGAGCATGCTTGGGACCGTAGATGTATGTATTGAGCCCATTCATGATGAGGGTTGGTCACAATGAAACATGGACACACTGATCTAGTGCTCTCCCATGGGGCACAAGATAGAAGGCTGAGAATGGAGGCTATGGGGAACCAGATGCAGAAGGGGGGGTAGAGAAAGACATGCTCATGAAGACACCTGAGGAAGAGAGTGGAGGAGAACCAGGAGAAAGTGATGTCATGCAAACTATCAAAGAAAGTCTCAACTGCTACATCACTGAGGGGCTACAGATAGACCCAGAAGGTGAAGAGCATGGAACAGCACCGAAGGAGTTGTTAGGGGTAACGCAGAGACTTGTTCAGTGGTTGAATGTCTGAATAGTTGTAAGGAGTCTGGGTTTGAATCCTGGTTCTACCACTTACAGTCATGTGATACTGGGTGAGTTGTTAATTCATCATGCCATAGTTTCTTGAACTATAAAATGGAGACAATAACAAGGACTTTTGTGTAGATTAATGTTAGGATTAAATATAACACCACGAAAGTAAAGCACTGACAGTGGTAATGAAAAATAAATGTCAGCCCAAAACAGAAACTTAGAGGTTTTAGGAAAAAAGATCAATTAAAAAATAGTTTGAAGACTAATTCTGGTTTTGTTTTGGGGATTCTTTTTTTGAGGGGTACAGGGTATCAAACTGAGGATCTTGTGCTTTCAAGGCAAGTGCCAGAACAACTAAGCTGAAACCTTGGCCTTTCTATCTACTTATTTATTTATTTACTTTTCTATGTATGTCAGTATGTATGTATGTATTTAAATTTTTTTGAACTGGGGATTGAACTCGGGATTTTATGCTTGTGAGGCAGGAACCAGAACCACTGAGCCAAATCCCCGGTGAAAATTAAAACAATAGAAACTATACATACATATATAAACGGAAAGAAAAAAGGATGTAGGAAAGGAGGAAAATCAGGAAGTAATTCCTAAAGATGAAGGGAAGTCCTAGGTGAAGTTGAGGCGTGGAAGCAAGGCATCTTGCCCAGATGAGAATGTTTTTATTTCCCAGACACACACAGAGGGTTACTTGGGGGATGCGGACAGGAGCGGGAACTGCTCCACACCGTGAGCTCGAGCTCTCCAAGGTGTGTTTTCGAGATGTGGCTTCAGCATGGCTTGTGTTGTTGGGAAAGGAATAGCTTGGAATGACTGTTGGGGTGAGGGAGGGATTAAATACATGAGTTTTCAAGGAACACTGCAAGTGTAGCTTAGGTTGGAAATCACCAATGTATAATGTGTACTTTGTCAATTATTTTCTAAAGAAAAGCAGGAGTTAAGAGTCTCGTTGGCTTTGGTTTTGGTTAATGGCCAACATGAAGCCATCTTCCCAGGAGAGGCTGTCTCACTTCTCTGAAGCATCCCCGGGGTGGGGAAAGCCTGGAAAATTCACCGCACTGCCCAGGACTGACTCCTCTGGTCTCTGCTTCCACCCAGCGCTGGCCTAGAGACCAGGTTGTCAAGCACCTATTTAATTACTCTCGCTTCACAGTTATCTGCATTCACAACTGGGCTAGAAATGCTGATCTCCTTGGTTAGAACCACAAGCTGAGTGTACTCACTATTCACCTCACTTCCAGCATGTTAAATTCCTGCCCAACACCTTGGAAAAGGACATCGCACATGCTGGCCCATTAATAGTACAACCTCCCTTGTCATCTGAGGCAGCTGCTGGCATTTAAACAGCCTGAAAACCCCATCTCCTCCCTAGACTCCCAGGGACTAATAGGGAGCTAACGTTTAACAAGAGCCTTCGATTTGCTAGGATCCTCCTTTATACAGCATAGGGGCCTGCAGTTTCGTAATAGCTCTGATGTTGTTAGTTTTATCATCTTTTTTTATCAACAAGGAACGGAGGCTCAGAGAGTTTAGATCACTCATCCAAAATCACACAGCATTGACTTGGCGGCCTTGAGATTAAACTCCAGTTTGTCTGAGTCCTGTTCCTGAGCTCAGCTTCCTCCAGGACCTGGCCTCTGCCCTCAGCTCCTATTCTGCAAGGACCCCCTGGGCAGTCTGTTCCCAGCTTGGTTTCAGGACTTCGCCCTGTACTGTGCATACCTTGACTGCAATATTTTACAGTCAGATGCTTTGGCAAACTTGGAGTTAATCTGGCTGTGCCTTTCTTTCCAAACATTTTGTATGGAGTTAAAGTAATCATCACAGGTAGCTTAGCATCTTAATCATTTTTAAGTGCACACTTCAGCATGTTAAGCCCATTCATACCACTGCGCAAACACCACCACCATCCATCTCCAGAACTCTTCAACTGATCCCATTCAACAATAACTCCTTCTTCCTCTCTGCTCCTGCCTCTGGCAATCTTTGTTCTATTTCCGGCCTCTGTGTTTGACAACGTTAGAAAGTAAGCAGCGTCATACAGTACGTGTCCTTTTGTGACTGGTTTACTGCACTTAGCCTAATGCCTTCAGGATTTATCTATACTCCATGCATGGATGAAAATTCTCTTCCTTTTTCATAAAGAAAAGTATTGTATTATACAAACACAGTGAATTCTGGTTATCCATTCATTTCTTGATGATCACCTGGATTGTTTCTACCTTTTGTGCTTATGAATGCTACCACTACTATGAAGGTGAGTCTACAAATACTTTTTTGAGATCCTACTTCCAATTTTTATGGACACACACCCAGAATTGGAATTATTGGGTTATATGAGTAAGTGGCTCAAGAATAAGAGACACTGCCCAATGAGGTCATCTCGGAAAAGAGGTGAGAGTCATAGAGCAAAGAGAAATGCCAAAAGCCACAGAACGGTGGATGATAAAACCCAGGATGAGGCAGCTGTGGAATGGACTGCTCAGACTTGGGTGTGTGAGGAGCATGGTAGGCTGACCACTGGCAGCTTCACCCCCAGAGTGCGCACTGTTCTCAGGCTTCTGTAAGCCTGTGAACGATGCACAGGACAACCCCTGCCTAAAGCTCTGTCCTTTCCCAAGAGTCACAGACACATGGGTTTTAAGGGTCTCACCATCTATTGTTGCCCCATTTCTAATCCAGCTTCTATAGAACCTTTTCCTAGTACAAAAGTAGCACACCTAATTACACCAACGGCTGCTTCTTGGAGGACACAGACAAGCTCCTTCCCTGCACGTACACCGTGCCTCACCCTCTAAAACAGTCTATTTCTCTCTAGGCTTTACCTTGCCAGCATTTCTAGAGGTAGAATGATAATCAGAACCAGGTGGACACGGTGAAGAGTTAGCACAGAAAGTGTGACATGAGGACACACAGGGACCCACATCTTCAGTTTTTGGTGAGACCTCACATTCGTGTGCTGTCTTTCTGCTCTGGGGACCTCCTGAGCCTGGAGGGACTGGTTTAGAGGCCTGGCTGTGTTCAGCTCAATCCACAGGCCAACAGTATTGCCTGGCCTCTGCAAGACAGATTTTCAAAGGCTGAATGATAGTGCTTCGGATCTTCTCAAGACTTCTCAGATCTGTCGGCAACTCTAGGAAGTAGGATGAACAAAGATGGTCTCAGAAATAAGGCACTGAGGCCCAGATTAGTGGAGGGGATAGACAGTCTTGGGGATCTGACTACCAGACCAGGTCCCATTCTTCCTGCAGGGGAACAAAGCATGGAGTTTCTGAAAGGCAGCATGCAGCTCATGTTCCAGCACCCCTATGAAGACATCCCAACCAGTTCCTAGCTAGGCCCAGAGAAGCAGCAGCTCCAAGCACAAGACCAGTTTCAGGTCAGAAAAAAGGACCTGTGGGATCAATGAGCTACTGACTGACCTACTTTGCTTCATCAATAACTAATACCTAACAGGCAGCCTGGATGGTGAACAAACCAGTTCCCAGGCCTTGAAGAAGGGCATATGGAGGGGTAGGGATGGGGTAGGCTCAGTCTTCAGTGGGACCACAGCTGGGGCAAGCCTGTGCTTCCACAGGAGGCAGGGGCAGGCTGCCCCTTCCATGCTATTCACCAGGGCCACGTGCCTTGGGACCGCTACGTGGATGGAGTTGCTTAGGGATCCCTGTCAGACCCAATGTAGATCACTTCAGGTTTTGTCTCCTATGCCAGAACAGTTGCCTTGGTTTTCCCTTAGTTTTAAATGAGGCAGAGTGAGAAGGGGGAGGCTGAGAGGTAAGCGGATGAGCGCTTAGTGAGCTGCCATACCACTCGGGGAGGGACTGTGCCCGGGAGAATAAACAGCGGCTAGAGACACGTAGGCTTTGATAACCTGCTTATGGTCAATTAAAAATCCCAATTAACACTTCTGAAAAATAGTTCAATATTTGCCACTGAATGCAGGGTGAGATGCAGTGGAGGAGGTAGAAGAGCAGGCAGCCATCCTCAGGGGACCAGGGGGACTGTGGAAAAGACTTCTCTGCAAAGCCATCAGCAGAGGTAGGGCAGGCACCTCCTCTGGCCCATGGCTACTTCCAAATGGTTATGCCTGAATCTTCAAACCAAAAATTCTCATGGAGCCCGCCTCACCGTTCACCGCTCCTTTCACCCCTCCTTGTCTATAACCCAAGGACACTTGGCCACGCTGTGCGGATGCCTGGCTCAAAGACATCTCCACCCTTAGTCCTGGAGATCGGAGTGTCCGAGCTTCACCAGTCCAGACCAACTATGCTAAGTGCACACCAGGCACATGCCAGGCACAAGACATGCATGAGAGGTGGCTATGGTCCCTCCTGTGACTTCTACCTCCTTATTGGAGCCTGACTCCCCAGCTCCCACTGGCACTGGTCAAGCCCTCGCTGCATGTTGTCCAGCTGGCCCCTCTCCTGTCTGGCTCCCCTTCTCATCATGCCTGCCCTACTGAGCTTTCTTAACCACAAAGGAGATCCCAAGGCCCCTGCACAGCATTGTACAAGGGCCACACAACTTTGAGGCAAAGCTGAGACTGTGACGGGGCACAGAAAACCCTCCATCACTTCAGCTGGTCTCTGCCCTCCTTCACCTCATCACCCCACACCACCCGCACTGCCCACTGGCGTCCTCTGGATCTTCATGCCAGCATGGGCACGTTCACTCTTCTGGGGTCACCTTTCCCCATCTCACCTGAGGGAAAATACCTGCTCTTCTTTCAGAACCTTAGCATCAAGCCCCTCCAGGAAGGCTTCACTGACTGCTCTTCCCACAGTCTGGTTGAGATCTTCTTTTGTGAGTCCAGTGTGTTTGGTGCTGGCATTTCCTGCTCCACACCCCTAGGGTGGTTTCCTGTTCCTGGAAAGTTCTTTGAAAACAAGGTGTAGGTCTTCTATTACATTTCCTGTCTCCTTCCATGTAGTAGGTATTCAATAGATGTTTGTTGCATGCATAAATGCAGCAATATTAATCTACCTTTTGAGAAACTATATTCTGATCAAGTTTTAGATTTCTTTTAAATTTTATTATTATATCTGAGATGTTTTATCTTCATTTCCATCTACTGAGACAACAGTGCTTTTAACTCTCATCCTGTATTTATTCTCCAAGCTTCTGTCACATCTATGTCATCCTCAGCATGATCTAGAGGAAGCCAATCATTAAAGGAATCTTGTGGCTCACCCTTGTGTAAAACACAGAAGACTTTCGGGAATGCAAATAGTCACCTCCTAATCTGTCCACTTGGAAGTTACTTAAATTAGCAGCACAAACTTGCAGTTTTCTGAAAATGTGATTGCAGTTTTGGCTCGTGCTGGTAAGACGCAGAGATAGAGGTTCAGGCCCTGGTGCACAGTCCGGATGACCTGTGACCGGTAGGGAGGTGGACTGCAGCCCTGGGACAACTCCTTGATGCAAATCCAGGATTCTGGAGGCGCCTTGCTTCCAGTGAAAGCACATCTTCAATGGTCAATTACCCCAGGGCTATTTCATCTTGGCACCTCCTGGCTGCCTGTATCATCGACCTAAAGGTCTACGGGCGAATCGGGAAGGTACTTTTTACTCTTCTTCCCACTGGAATTCTTTTGTCTGCTATTCTGAGCACGGTCCAGTGCACACAATGGCCCCTGGCTGACTGTAGCTCCCCTTCCTGACAGCTGGCTTGTGACCTGGAGACTTTGCTTACTCACCATGTGGCAAATATTGACACTGAAACCAACTGTGTTTCTGTGGTTGCTAGTTTTCTAGTCCCAGGAAACCTTGGTTCCCAAGTGACAAATGGATTTTAAGTCCATTAGCCTATCCTGTCTTCAAAACTCTGTAAACCTCTGCCTGCTTCTGAGTTTTTAGAGACCAAGAAAGTAAGATTTCCTTTTCAGCCCATCCACCCTCAGCCAGAAACTAGTATCTTTAAATGGTCTTACCCCAGGGCAAGACTGTTATACCCTAAGACTTAGGGTGCCCTGGGAATGTCATGTCTATCTCCAGAGCCTGCTCAGCACTTCAGCCCTAGGAAGTTGGGAGGGCAGGTAAATAATGACAGTAACGTTCAGAAAAATTACAACCATTATTACCTCTGCCACCACCCCTGTCACAGAGTACATGGCCTAACTCTGCCTGCAAATGACCTCATTGGGTGCTCAAAAATAATAGTATCCCACCTTGCAGATGAAAAAAATTGATGATTGGAGGAATAAATAACTTGTCTAAGATCATATAACAGATTCCAAAATTCCTGCTCCTAACTCCTGTAAAGAAAGGACAAAATGAGAGGAAGAGGGAGAAAGAAAGAATTCAGGAAGGAAGGATGGAATAAGAGAAGGAAGGACAAATAAAAGAAGAAAGCAAGAGAGGGAAGGAAGAAGAGAGTCTGATCAGAATGACCTGAAACAAACTAAGCAAAATGATGATGATGAAATTTACCAAAAAAGGGAAAAACAAAAGGCAAAATCTTAATTATCATTCTTCAGACTTACTCACTGGAAAGCTTCAAGTGCTAGAACATCTGTCCCTTGTTCTTCCTACATCCCAGCAGGCTGGGTGGAGCATCCATAACCACTAATCTCCTTGTACCTCCTTCTTCCAGGGCCTCCCCTAACACACTCACTTAATTTTTCATTTTTTGATAGATGACAAAAATTGAAGTCTAAAAAGAATGATTGGAACATCCAGCTCCCTGGCCTAGACCATGTGGGTCAAACAGACAAACTGGCAGACCAGTGGGAAGGGCCAGGCGCCCCAGGGAGAGGGCCCTAGCCCTCCGCATTACACTTAGCATTCAACCAGTGAGTCGGTTGGGAGCGCTGGGGATGAGAACATATGTTCTCTTGTTTCACTTCAGCCAAAGGGAAAAGGCAGATATCACACACACACACACACACACACACACACCCCAGGAACAGTGCAAGTATTAATAATTGTTTTAATTATATGTGAGTCTAAGCATATCTCCCCATGGTGCCTCAAAAACCATTTATTTTGGTACCTCATAGTGGGGCTGGTTTCTCCACCGCAGGCCCAACCTGGTGGTGACTAATAGAGAATTCTTCATTCAGAGGTTCACTAGCAAAGGGTTTCCATTTCCCCTCTACATGTCAGGTGGGTGGTGGCGGCAGTGAGCTAAGTAAGGCTGACAAAGTAGGTGTGTGGGCCCTGGATGTGTGCGCTCCTGTGTGTGTGTGTGTGTGTGTGTGTGTGTGTGTTGCATCGAGTACCCATGCCCAGAGAGGGAAGTCTGGGGGCTGTGGAGGGGTGGGAAATGCAGATAACCCCCTACAATGCAGAGTCTAAAAATAGCATGTACTTGCCTTTGACTTGCAATATATGATTTTCTCCCCAGCAGATTCACCTTTCTAATTTTATTTTGCTCAGGCTGTTATTAAAATGAGTTTGCATTCTCAGAGAGCACTCCTATGGCTGCAGACGACAGGATAGTGCTGGGGGATAGGTGCATTCAGTCTGAGCCTACACTTATCTTGGACTATCCTAATTGAAAGCCAGTCCACTCCAAGTACAAATATTGTTTTAAGACAGTATTATATATTTTTTCTTTTGTTAGAAGTAAGATACTTTCTGCTCCCCAATGGAAGAGATTTTGTTTCTTGCTAACACTTTCCTCACCACTGAGCATGACTAATGTGTTCTGTGCAGTAGACCTTCTCTTCGCTCAGCAGGAGACTTCTCTGAGGCTCAGAACCTCTGGAGAGTGACCAGCAGTGACTTCAGACCATAGGTTCATTGGCTGAGTCACACCCTTCTGAGGCAAGCAGAAAGGGGAAAGTGTTGTAGCCCAATAAGCCTGATTCTAGGGGGAATAAAGGGCTCTTCAGTCACCAAGGGCAGCTTCTTCTCACATCTGTCTGAACATTGGCTCGCCTTGAAGTGGCCCCTTTCTGTCCAACAGCAAGCTCATCCTTCCCCTCCCAATTTACAGAAGCTGGGTCCACTAATGTGAGGTCTTCCGTAGCTCCTTCGTTTTATTTTTGTTCTGCCCAGGTTTTTATTTGGTTTGTTGGTGGATTATTTCCATTCAGCTTTTCCTATCTTATACTAGAGGAAATGGAAGCTTTGAACAGCAAGAGACCAGAGTTTAGATCACTCCTAAGCTTCCCATGGCTCTGGGCTGGCTTGTTCCCAGTGAGCAAAGCAATCAGAATGCAGTATTTAGTTTAGATAATCCAGCAGGATTAAGGGCTATGAAGGAAGAGGTGTAAAGGGGAGGTCTGCACCGTGAATCCCTTTATCACACGTATTCTGGGCCACACACACTGACTTGTTCTGTGCACACAGGCCAGGAAGGGAGCAGCCACACACAGACACATCTACACAAGCCTCATGCACCCAGCATGTATCACACAGGTGCACAACATGAATGGACGAAGAAGGCCTAGTCTACTCCTGCCACTGGGAGGTCAGGCAGGTCTCTTTAATCCATTTCATCCCAAATTTATCCAATTATCCAAACCACCTGGGGCCTTTATTTTGAAGTATACATTCTTAGAGTCTTTGAAGAACTACTGACCTGGACAGTAAATCATATATAATCTTGGGGCGGTCACTGATCCTAAGTCAACACCCTTGGATTAGACCTCTGTTTACTCCTCTGCAAAATGAAGATAGTGGACTGAATACCATCTTAAGCCTCATTACTTGGCAGGGGAGCAACTCTGAAGGCACATGCCTCTGTGACCAATGCCCGTGGGAAAACAAAGCCTTGCTAAAAGGCCTGGGCTTACATGTGCACATGGGTGCAACAGACTCAGGCTCCCTCTTGCTCTGAAAGATGGCCTGGCCTGGCTTTTCCTGAGCTTCCTGTGGCACCTGAGAGCTTTTGAAGTTACTCATAAAGCCTATGCTTTATGCAGCCCTTGCAACAATCCTAGACAAGATTGCACTTGGCCTGAAGGTGGGTTGTTAGATGGCGAGTAGACACCGCTAATGGAGCAAACTTTAGGAGCAGTCACTCCCTACCCTAGTAATTAAATAAATACCACCATTTGGAAGCCATAATATGATATGGAGAAATACAATCAGCATTCTGGTTCCCAAAGAAAAGGAAAGAAGATGGAGTGCAAGGTCCTGGAGGTCCTTTCGACTCTCTCCCTCTTGCTTCTCCATTTTCCCCGACTGGGCAAAAGATTCCTCAAATCTAAACTTCCACCCTAGATGTGGCTAGAGGCTGGCACATGGCTATTCTTATTTACCCAAGGGAGCCTTTTTACAGCTCAGCTGCCTGCAGACAGATAGACTGGATGTCCTCAAAGCAATAGCTGATGACCCTGGTTCCTTGGAGGTGAGTACTTTTTGTCCATGAAAGCTCTGGTGGAGACTGGAGGCCCATTGCAGACACAGCAAGGGAGAAGTCACAACTTCACTGGGCCTGTGTGGATCTGCAGATGACTAGATGCTCAGGACAGCAACATGCCTTCCGTATCTTTAGCCTCCCCTCCTGCACCCTGCTTCCCAGGGTGTGCATCAGTCTTCTCAAATTAACTCTCAAGGAGATGCAGTTGAAAGGAACTTCACACCTGTCTAGTTTAACCCCAGCATCTGCAGCTATAGTTCTGTAACTCAGTGCCCATCTCCACTGGGCCTTCTGTCCTGACAGAGAACTCATTCATTCCAAAGGCGCCAAGTCTGTCTTTGTACAGCCCCTCTAAACTTCTTCCTGATGATACAGACTGTCCTACCCACTCAGGTACCTAAGCTAAGGTCCTCTGGTCCTTCCTAAATAACTAAATGCTGTTCAGATTTGGGCAAGTTTCCTAACTTCTCTGAGCCTCAGTTTTGTTTCTCATAAATTGGAAATAATAATAATGTTGATGATGATCATAATCATAATAATACCCAACTCGAGAGATTGTTGAACCCATGATATGAGATAATAAATATACAGAACATCGAAGTGATGGAGGGCTCAACAGTGTTGCAAAGGCTACCATTTTGTTTTTGGAAGAATTGGTATTTTTCTTTATACCTGAGACATTGCTGATGTTTTCACTTTTCAGAGGGAACTCATGCTACTCTAAAGGGGATTTTCAGGTGCTCTGGAGGCACCATAGGCAAGGAGTCAATGCCAGAGTTGACACACTACACACAGGTACACAGGCTAGAGAAGCTGGGGTCCTGTTGGATGCTGGACAGACCTGAGAACCCACAAGGACACTAAACCTGTCAGATCTGGCCTCACCCTGGGACCTCATTTAACCTTAATTACTTCCTTGCAAACCCCACTTCTGAACAGAGTGACCTGTGGCTTTAGGACTTCAACATGGGTACTGGAGAGTAAGTGGGAAATGAGAACCAATGGTCAGTCTGTATGTCCTCACAAAAGGGTTTTTTTTTTTTTTTTTTTAGGTTTTTTGAGACAGGGTTTCGTTTTGTGGTTCAGGCTGGCCCTGAGCTCAGCCTCCAACTCACATCACAGCAATCCTCCTGCCTCTACCTCCCGAGTGCTGGGATTACAGGTGTGAGCCACCACGCCCGGCACTGTGGTATGTGGTACTGGTTGCTGCTGGGCGTGAGTCTCCACGCCCAGTATGGTATGTGGTTACCGGGGAATCGAACCCGGGCCCTTGCGCTTGCAAGACAGGCGCCGGAACCACTGAGCTAACTCCCCGGCCCACAAAAGGTTTTTATAAAGGCTGGTCATTTTAATATATTTCTAGGAGGAGAAGCTGATGGTTACACAGCCCTATTTCCACCCATCCCAACCTCCAGTCCTTGCTTTCTGAGTGCCATCTTTGGAGCAAATCTTTATCAGAGGTGAGTCAATGAAGCAGCATCTCTAAGGAAACAAGGTCTGACCCATCAGCCTCAGGAAGCTGGTCGCAACCCAGTCCTTCAGAAACCAGTGAGCCCCGAGCTCACTTCAGTGAAGGCAAGTGTGGTGGGGGATGGGCCCAGGCAACAGAAGCTGGACAAGTCGGAGCCCTGCCCTGACTGGGCCTCCATCTTAACAAAGACTAAATCCCGACTTGATCTGACTCCAAGGAGCGGTGCAGGCGGGCCTTGTCCTGCTGACAAGATTATGTTCCGACAGCCTAGAATTGTTATTTTACTTTGCTCCCTCTATACCACCTTGTTTATTGCATGGATATTTCATCTCTCAGATTCATCTTGGGATCAACGTTCCATCCCTGCTCACTGAAATGTCTCTGCTAATCATAAAAATCTATGCTGTAATTTCAGATTAATTAAAGCTGTAAATTGGGGAAAGCTAGTGACAGTAGCTTAAATTCCCCACTTCTCTGCACCCTCATATGATCATATTATTTTATAATATTCTCATTTTCAGAATCAAACTTTCCTTGAGGCAGCTGGTAGCCTTGCTTGGGCAGCGCTGTCCATCAGGCATGGTATCCTGGCTGGAAGCTGTGGGATGGATCTGACAAGTGTCCCAGGTATACAACTTTAGTGGCCCACCCATATGTCCAGCATGATTTTCAAGGCATGGAATTGGAGACGCTGACTACTGGTTTTAAGGCGATTTATTCTTTTGTGTCTTAGTAGCTGCAGAACTCAGTTTCCCCAGCCATAAAACAGGGATTTTCATAATGCCTCATATTAAACTAAATGAGCTTTTAAAAATACTTACAGAAATGCCTTCCTGTGGCAAAAGATTAGTAAATGGCAGCAATTAGGCAGTGTCAGTTGAGTCCAATACCTGGATAGGTCCCTGTAGACAATATTATAAATACAGAAAGGTTTCTGCCTAGTGTAAGTTGACAGTCTGCTTGGTGAAATGGAAATACTCAAAAAGAGCATGCTAACCCCTCACCTACATGGTGCTCTTATCAATGCGACTGGAGTTGGGTCACTTCCACCCTCTGCAGACAGACCCAGCAAAGACTGTCACACAGCTATCCTTTCTCCTGGAGAAGAAGTTCCAGCAGGTGCAACTTGGCTGCTCCTGTCCCCTAGAGAAAGCCAGGACAATGGTGCATACCTCTAAATGACCCAGGAGAAGCCTTTCCGAAGGCTTTCTGGACCAAGCTTTTCTTTGGTGCATATGGGGCAGGCTAAGCTTAGCCAAGGACAAAGGAAAATGGGTGGAGAGAAGCTGGAGGCTGCTTGGCTTCGTTCTAACCTCTATTTGTTTGAGCAATTAAAACACAAGCCGACACCCTCACCAGTGTGGCAACTACTGCTCCATCCGACCAAAGAGAAAACTCAAAGGGAAGAACAGCTTGCTAAATCTCTGAGTTGAGCCTGTTTCTGGGCCTGATGAAATCGCTCAGAGCCCCATAGCAAAACCTGGCCCAGGGGAAGATGTGGGGCAGATCCCTCTCCCATGACTCCATCTTTGTAAACCTTCAGCTCCCTGAATCAGACTGAAGAGCTGCCCCGCAGCCTGCCTGTGCCTGCACAGAGCACTTCTGGGATGAGGCCTCAGTGTCTCTACTCAAACATTTGTAATTCCAAGCTTAAGAAAGAAGATTCAGTTCTGAAGCTTTTTCCCCCCAATTTTGTTCCCATCACCTTAATAATTGCATCTCTGGATTGTTTAATTCCACAATCAAGCCACTTCTGCTCACAACTAGCCTATCATCAGTTAAGATTAAGATTCATTTCAAATAAGAGGGTTTCCCCCCCATTCCCCCTTCTTTTATTCCCAAACTAAATTTGCATTACAAAAAAATTAAACAAAAGCAGCTTTTTGAATCTCCACTCATTACTCCCATTACATTTGTTAACATCATTATCCTCGGCTGAAGATGGCAACCATTATCAAATGTTGCAGCGCTTTTGTGGACTTCTTGCTATATTAGTTTAGAAAATTGCTCTAATGCATATGCTTTTAGAGGTTTAAAATCTACCATGGCATTATGAGCTATATAATGCTGTACATTTTTAAATCTAATAGTGCATTTATTTTATTTTATTTAAAAAAAACACATTGCACTGAAATAAAAATGCATGCCTCTGGAAAAGAATACAAATGCAATTGGGAAAATGCAGAGCTAGGCTCCTGACTGGCAGGCCCTCTCCCTCCCTTCTTCCCCTGGAGAAGAAATCAGTCTTCCTGAAACCCAAGCCTTGGGGCTTCAAATGGGTGCAATGGTGGGGGCAGATGGGGTAGGTTCTCACTGATATAGTGGTGGGGAGGGAATCTATGCCATTTGGGGCTATAAGCAAAGGCAACTTCTGTTATTCATTTACCTGGAAAAGCACAGTTTTGGGGGCAATTACCAAATTTCTACATTCATAGAAATCCAGTTTCCCTGGAGAGAAAGGCTCAGGTCGGAAATTTATGAAGTGCGGGTTTCTTACGGAAATAGGAATTTTTGGTAATTACACATGAGCTGCTCTTTATTTGCTTCTGCATTTTAATGATGGGGAATGGTATTTTGTTAGTTTCATTTTTATTATTATTACGGCACACGCATGCCAGCAGCATCCTTGCTGGTATCCCAGGGATCCATTCATCGTAATAGCTGAGAACTCAGTGGCGACCCTTCACTATCACACTCCATCAGTCTGCTCACCAAACCAGAGAGCAAAGGAGGACAGCCACTCACGGTCCTCAGAGCTCTCTGCTCCAGGCCGGTAGCTCTGCGTCCCTCCTTCCTACTGCATCCTTATCTTTTCCCCCTCTCCCCACTCCATGCCCAGCTGTCTTTGTAGAGGTGGGTTCATTCCCCAGGAAGCCATTTTTAGGAGAAAATGATAAAGTATGGGAAGCTGGTTGTTTTTTTCTCTCCCAACTCCCTTTCTGTAGCCCAGGACTAATACAAAGATGAATAATTAAATGTCACTAGAGTGTGAGTCACTAGCAAGGCTTCCTGCCTCAGTTTCCCCATGGCTTTTCCCACCTCCATTCTCAATGTCTTCTTGGTGGCTTCCATCTCCATCCCTAGTTGTCCCTGGGACACCCATTCTGGCCTTTTCCCCTCACTACTATCTGACTGTTTCCAAGGTTCACTGCGTGGAATGACCACTATCTCCCAGGGAGTCCTGTGAAATGACACCAGCCCTTCCCAGAATCATTGGAGCTGATTTATAATGGTTATAAAAGAGGTCAGAGCTTGATTGAGCTTAATAGATCCATTAATTACACCAAACAAAACAAACATAATGAACATAAAAATTTACGACCTCTGTCATTGGTTCGGATGTGGCCCCTTGCCGGGCCTTGACAGGTTCCGCGGAGGCCATCCATCCTGACTGTCAGACAGACGCCTGTGGCGGTGAGGAGGTGGCCGTGGGTGCTGGGTGGTGATCACGGAAGGACCCAGACAGTTACCCAGACACTGCTGCTGAGGGAGCTGCCCACCCGCCAGCCTGGCTCATCTCTGCCTTTTTCTCCTGCTGTGTGCAGACAGCCCACAGCGGAGGGCGCCGTGGTGAGCAGCACAGCCCCTACAGCTTCACTGCACGGTCGGAATCCTGGCTTTACAATTTACTGTGTAGTGCTGAGTCCACCTTCTCGGGTCGCCATCCCAGCCTCTGTGAAATGGGGATGATGAGTAGTTCAGCCTAAGCTTAAGAGGGGCTTGTCGAGTGAACTGAGGAAAGGCATCGATGTGTTTGAATGATTACTCGCCGCGTGGTAAATGCCTTGGTACCCGTATGAATTTTTTCCTGTTGTTATTAGAATGTGGATAAAGATAGCAGACCCTTGGTAGCCCGAGTATATCTTGCGAAACTTTATCTTTCTCTCTTTTCTGAAAGACAGGGACACCTGCCGTATAGCAACCCACTGCCAAGCACTTATTAAAGTCTACCGAGTTCCTGCCCCTCGCTCAATGGTGGAAGGTCTGTCTCAGTTCTAGCAGGCAGCATCCACCCAGAAATCACTTAAAGTACAGACAAGAGCCCAGAAGGGGTCACAGGACCTAGAGGTCACCTAACTGAACATCCCGCCTTGCCATTTCCCATAGCAAGAAAAGAACAGGAGAGAGATGAAGAGAATCCCTGAGCCCACCAAGCCACACAGTGGTACAGCTGGGAGGCAAAGCCTAGGCTCTGGACATGAGACTTCCAATCATACCTCCCTCCCGTCCACAGTACGGAGACCAGGACTAGGAGAAAGCCAAGGGTAGGGAGATAAGAATTAAAAACAGAAAGTACAATTTCGAAACATCATGTTAAATATACAGTTTTATTTGTCTCTTAAAAACAAATAAATTAACTAATTAATTAGAGAGAAAATGGAAACTCTTAATTCATGAAGAGACAACGCTCCCTTGCCAGGTCTTTGCATGTGCTGGTTCTTCTACCCAGCGGGCCCTTCTTCTTGCTTCCTTCACAACTCTACTCCTGCTTCAGGCTCAGCTCTGCCTTCTCCTCTTCTGTGCTCCTTAACCCTCCGAGATCGCCCAGGTTAAACTGGGCGTTTCACTTCTCTGTTCCCTCAACCCCTGCTACAGTCCAGTCTACATGAAAACTACTACTCATTGAGACCGTGTTGTTTAGTCATTCTCTTCTTCAACAGAGAATATACTTAGCACTCAGTGTGTGATACGCCATGCTAGTCATGGAAAGAGAGTGGTGAGTGGGTGGCCGTAGTCCTGGTGCACACAGAGCCTCTGTTCTGCCAATGTTGTCCCGTACTTGCTTGGTTTTTCTTTTTCTTTCTTTTCTTTTTTTGGTGCTAGAGATTGAACTGAGGGCCTTGCCTATGCTCGACAAGCACTCTGTCTCTGAGATACACCTCTACAAGTTTATATTTTGAGACGGCAGTCTGCTAAGTTTCCCAGGCTAGCCTCAAATTTATGACCCTCCTTCCTCAATTTCCCAAGTATCTGGGTTTCCACATCCAGCTTGTCTTGTGCATTTTTAATGCTTTGCGCCCAGCACAGGACCTAACAGAAATAGCTCCTCCAAATGGCTGGCACACCGGGGGAGGGGCTGTGGGTGGGCGGGTGGGCAGGCCGGGGAAGACAGGCATGTGGATTATAGGGATCTCTTTCCAGGCTCAGGCAGGAGTTATGGTTCTGCCCAGAGCTCACCCACAGGGCTGCAACAAGCCTGGGGGAGTGCAGAGACATCCACTTGGTGCAGTTTATCCATCTATCACCCTCCCCCATCCATTATTCCATCCTCAGATATCAATTCCTGGTCAGTCACTCGGCCTACAAGACCCTGAAAATAGATTTAAATTATTGCTTTATTTCCCATCCAGCTTAGGGTGTTGATTTATGCTGCCCAAACAATCAAGCCTTTATCTCAGTCACCCAGCAGCATTAGCAGCAATTTATCATGTTTTACTTCTCCTTTTACTACCCTGATGCTGGAGCCTGGTGGTTGTACCCTTTTCAGAGAGAGGCAGCTGCGAGTGGGCATGAACAATAATGGTAGCAAAGGCCAAGGGGGCCCCTTGCCATCCTGGAGTCGGGAGCAAGAAGACGCTTAACCTGGAAACCCTTTTATCTCACAGTCGGCAGAGGAAAGAATCTGTCACTGGAAAGCAGAGTTCTGGGGACAGCTGGTCCCCAGACAAGCTCACGCAAGTCACTGGCCCTCTCTGGGACCCCACACCTCCATCTTAGATCTTCTCTGACACGGTTATGGAGAGCTCTATCGAGTACAGCAAAGGCAGCTTGCGGACTTGAGCTGTAGAGGGGCGAGGGGTTTCCTCTCTGGAAAAGCTCAATCTGACCAGCTCTTCCTTTCTTGAGATGGGCATGTCACAGCCATGAGCTCTGCATAAGCAGCCGCCCTGTTGGAGCAGGGGTGTCCACCTGGGGGCAGTGGAGCGAGTGGCTGCGGGGAACCAGCACTGGTCCAAAGCATGGTCACATCTGAGCGTGGTGACTCCACTGGTCAGGGCTTTGAGTCCAGCCCACTGGTGGGACCCAAGGGCTACAGATGGCTTTACACAAGTGAAACTTATTAGGGATTAAAAACGGTATCAGTTTGTGATGCATTAAAACTATATGAAATTTGAATTTTAGTGCCCACACAAGAAAAGCTTTTTAAAATACAGCTACTTCCACTCATCCAGCATTGTCTACAGTTGCTGGAGCATTATGATGGCAGGGTGAGTGGTGGTGACAGAGATCTTAAGGTTTCTACAGCCTAAAACATTTACCATCCGGTCCTTTTTAGACAATGTCTGGCAGTCTTTGGGCCAGATGATTGGTGATGTCAGACAGACCTCAACATGAGGATCTGTCAGTTGCTTGCTGTTTTTTTTGGGAGAGAGCAGGCCTTTTAGAGACTTTAAAGGGAAAAACATTCTCCTGAGGAGTCTCTCTCTCTCTCTCTCTCTCTCTCTCTCTCTCTGGCTCTGGCTCTCTCTCTCTCTTTCCTTGTTTTTATTAAACCCAAGGGCACTCTATTACTGAGATAATCCCTTTCTTTTTATATATTTAAAAAATTTTAGACAGAGTCTCTCTAAGTTGCCAAGGTGGGACTTGAACTTGTGATCTTTCCTACCTCAGCCTCCCTTGGTGCTGGGATTATAGGTATACAAATGACCAGTTTCCTGAGGCTTTTGTCTGGTAAAGAAACCACTCTGGGGGAGAGCCAGAGTTCAGGGACAGCCTTAACTGAGTCACCATACTTAGGATCACTGTTACTTCTTCCCTGTCCTAAGTGTCCCTGCCTCCCAGTCCGGCTCACATGCTGCCTGCCCTCTGCCTTCCCTGTCTCTCCCTGTTTGTGTTCAGGTTCCCCTCCCACCAAGGCCTCAGCTCTCCCCATCATGAGGGTTTGCTCCCCCCTCCCAGAGCCCCTCTCATTGATAGGAATCCCTCTTATATCTTTCCTCCCCTCTTTCCGCTCGGAACAACAAATTGGTTCCATCTCAGGCTGGTTCTGATTGAATGGATGTAGCTTCCTGTGTTGATAAGGGCTGCAAGCCTGTGTGAGAGCTCCGAAAAAAAAAAAAATATATATATATATATATATATATGTATGTATATATATATTTACCATCTCTATTATCACATCAGCCAGCCCTGGCTGGGATGGACACGGGGTGCTGCCTGTCCTGCTTTCCAGTATCTGGCAAACCCTTTGGGTACAGCAGGCTTCTAGTGGAGGGAGCAGCCACATCCACTTGGTTCTGTGCCCCCACAATGCCCAATCCAGTGCCAGGCACAGAGCTAAGCTGCCCTCAGGGTGCTTCCAGAGCTGTCCTAATGGACAATGTCC
The DNA here is from genome assembly GCA_004026965.1 of Petromus typicus. Lineage (NCBI taxonomy): Eukaryota > Metazoa > Chordata > Mammalia > Rodentia > Petromuridae > Petromus > Petromus typicus. Next base: position 22,659 of record PVIR01003971.1, on the reverse strand, counting down.
TAAAACCAACCCTTCAAAGCTTTCTAGCAGCTGGTACTCAAATCTGCCTCGGTGGCCCTGGGAGGAAAGTAGGGATGGACAGGAAACAGACCTCCTCACCCACCAGGCACAGAAGGAAGTGAGCACAGGAGAGAAGAGCAGGTTTCAATCTCAAAGAGGAATGCTTGGCGTTTACATAGCAAACAATACCCAGGTGAGGCCCAGAGTCAACACGGCCCCACTCAACAGCTCCCAAGTCCCAGCATACTTTAAATGTTTGCCACATGCCAGACATTAATATTTTAACGGCTGCACGTCCATGGCAGACAGAGCAGTATCCGGAACACAGCGTCAAAATTGAGTGATAATAGCTTGCCTGTATGCCAGGTCACTGGGGTACTGCCCACAAGCTCCCGCCTCTCTGCCACACCGCCTGCCCGGCGTACACTTGTGCCCACCCCTCCCCTCCTGGGCACAGGCTGTCTGCTGAACATCAGTGCATATGTCACCTCTCCTGGCCCGGAAGATGGAGGCAGCTCCCAGGGCTCTGCACAAGCCCCTCGGTATGGGGCATGGGCAACAAAACAGAAGCAAAGGGATGTGACTCAGGTCCTGTATTGCTGAGTGTCTCTGGGTACCTGAAATCGAGTCAGGGCTTCCTAAAGGACAAGTGAGCTAAGCCCCCAGGAAGGAAGAAAGGCAGGAGGGAGTGAGGGAGGGAGGAGGGAATGGATGGTAGAATGAGTTAAACAGTGGAGCCAAGAGAGAGGCAGCACCCTAGCTCCTGACGACCCTTGAAAAGGAGCTGTGTGATAAGGGGAAGGTGTGTGACACTACTGTATCTCCTAGTTTTTCTTTCTAAAAGTTCCCACAAACAAAATGAATGTTCAAAATTTCCTCATTCCTCTCATAGAAGGCCTTTAAAACACTCTCTGGTTAGAAAATCTTAGTAGCTGCCTGTGCCTACAAGCATGACCTCAAACTCTTTATTGAAGCAGTGTCGGAATTACAATTACTTGCTAATAACATCAGCTAGAGTTTAATGAGCACTTATCATGTTCTAGGTAAGTGTTCTGGGATCAGCAGTTTTTCTGTAAAGGGCCAGACAGTAAATAAATTCTGCTTCCTGGGCAGTAGCCAGAAAAGAACACTGACAATACTTAAAGGAAAGAGAGTGGCTGTGTTCAAATAAAACTTTATTTATATAAACAGGCTGCCATGGTTTGCATAAGTATCCCTTAAAAGTCTATGGGTTAAAAGATGGGTCTCCAGCCTGTGGTGCTATTGTAAAGTGTTGAGATCTTTAAGAGGTTTAGTGGGAGGCAATACACAAGGCGGCTGCCCTTGAAGGGGATTAAAGGACCCCAATGTCTTTCTCTTTTTCTCTTTCATTACCAGCTACAATGTGAGTGGGTTTCCTTTGCCATATCCTTCCACCATCACATGCTGCCTGCCATAGGCCCCAAAGCAACAGAACCAACTGAGCATGTACCAGAAACTCCAAAACTATGATCCAAGAGAAACTTTTCTTCTTTTGAAGTTGATTATCTCAGATACTTTGTTATGGCACTGTAGAGCTGACTAGCACAGAGATAGGCTATTATTTGCTGATCTGTGTTCTAGGTAGTGTGCTATTTTATAAGCATAATTTCATTTAATCCTCATAATAATCCTGAGTGGGTACTGTTATTATACCTATTTTTAGAAATAAAGAGTCTCAGATACACTACCAAAGAAAGATCTCAGGGTTAATTTGTAATGTAACTGGAATTCAAGCCATTAACTATAACACTCAATTAAGTGTCCTATAAAAACAATAATAGCTGACATTTGTAAAGTGCTAACACAGTATCAGGCACTGTTCTGAAAGCTTCATTTAATCCTTACAATTCAGTTATCACTCCTGTTTTACAGATGTCAAAACTAAATCCAGAGAAGTGAAAGGACTTGGCCAAGGGCACACAGCTTATTAGTGGCAGAAGAGAGGTCCAGGCCTGTGTAGTCTACTTTCATATTCTCATGTCTCAACTTTGGAGACTTTAGAGTAGGGTCAGTGGGCCCAGGACTTGGCACTGGAAAAAATATAGTATCCCGCCCTCCTCCTCCATGAGTGTCCACCCACTCCTACAGCAGTCCTGGGGGAGAGCTCCCTGTGCTTTTCAGCCTTTCATATGTGGGCTTTCAAAGGCAGAGAGGACCTGACACCTGGACATGCATGTCTTGGCTGTCTGTATCCCCTAGGCCTCTGCTGGCCTCCCTGGGCAAGTCCTCTGGGCCCAGGCCATGGTGCTCTGGGTCATTCTGCAGGGACAGAGCCTTATCTGCCCTGGCTGACTCAGCACAGCGTGCCCAGTGCAGGGCTCTCAGCCAAGCGCTCACCACACATGCCACTCACAGTGACTCCAGGCACCCAGGTACAGGAAGGATAGCAATTTTCCTTTTTACTTATTGGTGCAAGGCAAGTCAGAGAGCCTGACAGGGCCCCAAACAAGCTGTCAGGAACTTCTAATTAGGGCTGAATGGCTTAAAGAGTGCACACGCCCTCACAGCCTCAGAATTAGCGCGACCAAGGACCCAGATGGAGTCAGACAGGCTGAAAAAGAAGAGCCTGCAGTGGGGCTGGAAGAGGAGGAGCCAGGAAGCTGAGGCTCAGGAGCAGCACATGCTGCTCCTTTGCACTGGACCAACATGTGCTGTGCTGTCTGTCTTGGAGCCTGGGTCTTCCCTTTGGAGGTCCACAGAGACTGCACGATGCCAGCCCTCCAGGTACCCTCCCCAGCCTGGCTCCAGTTGTTTCAGCTGCTCCTCAGCAGTCGCTGTACTAGATATTGGCTATTTATTACAGTCAGGAGTTCTTGACTCCACCTCCCAGTAGAGCCTGAGTCCAGACCTGCGGCTCACTGTGGCTGTCCCAGGGATCTCTCTGGAGCCCCGTCACCCTGTCGACTCACGCCCAGTTCTGCGGTGTGATGCTGACAAATTTTATAGCCTATTGTTTTGATGCTTTCTGGTTCTAGAAACCACAGACCTCACATATTCCTATCAGAATTCATCTCCTGTTCTGTCAGGATCTCAGTCCACTAAAGTTACCTGCTGTCACATCTGTTTTGTTGCTAGGGATTAAGAGCCTTGGCTCTGGGGCCAGGTGACCTAAACCAAAATCTGGTACTAAGACTTTAATCTCTCAGTTCTCAATTTCCTCACCTGTAAAATGGAAGTCAGGGTATCACCTACCTCAACATATGTCATGTGTTTAAGAACAGTGCCTGGCATGTTCCAAGTGTTGTACAGCATTAGCTTTTTGCTATTATTTTTCTTATTATTATTTTACATGGTATTTATTATCCCCTATAGCCTTAGGCCATTGGAAAATTTCATCACTATGTCCTCCACCCTGTCCCAGAGTCACCGACCACATCCTCAAAAGGACAGGGGTGTCCCACAGCCTGAAAAATGCTCCTCCTGTGTGATCTCATCCCATTAGGCCTTCACCTGCTTTGGCCTACTTCAAATGTTCCTCATCAGGTGCAATGTGAGTGGCAAATCCTCAGCTTGTGCCTGAGGACTGCAATGAAAGATTATGACAAATATCTTGCTGAACTCTTCATCCTATACCCAGAAATTCTTCAGATCTATCAGTCTGTCATTAAGAAAGAGGTGTTTGTCTGGCACAAGTTTACAGTGAACCCATCCTGCATTCTGGAAGTTGCCTCTTTCTACCCCTTGGTTCCGAATTATCCATCCACGGTTGTCCTGGAACCTGCTTGGCACTGACATTGAGCTCATCTGTGGCTCATTGGCAGCATTCACCTAAATTTCCACGTTTGGCTTTCTCCCCACTTCTAGCCGGCTCTCCAGTTCTATGAGGCCCCCAGAGAGGCTGTGGTGACTTAGCAACTTCACCTGCTGTGTCTCCACTCAGCACCAGGAGGGAAGAATAGAACTGGCTGGGAGACACTGCCGGAGGGTTCAGTACAACCTCAGCATCACTTCCCATCTCGGCAGCCGCTGGGCTTGGTCCTGCCAGTCCTGCCGGGGCTTGCTCTATCTCTCTCAGCCTGAGCTTTCTTCTCTTGGATAAAGAGGAGGAGAGTAAGACACTCAGGGCTCCCAGCCTGCCCTTCACCTCCCACTGGGCCCCTCAGCAAACCGATGCCTTCTTATTCTGGCTACAGCAACAACTTGAAAAGCCCCTCCTTGAGGCCACGCCATTTCCTCTTCATGTCTCACCTCCCCAGCAGTTGAGCCTTCCTTCTGAAGAGCAATAAACAGACCAGAAGCTCCTTTCGGTCTGTCATGAATGTGACTTTCTCAGGGCCCAGACACAAAGGCACGTGGTTCCCTGCTCTGTGTCCTTGTCATCTGCAGTCCACCTGCCCTGCCCTGCATGGGACTGGGACATGTACATTCTTGGGGTCTGGACCGGAGTGAGAAGGACACATCAGGGAGCCCTGCTGTGGCAAAGACATTACAGGGGCTGCGGCAGGTGAGGAGGGAAGCAGAAGCTGACACACAGCCTGTCCTCCGGGACGCGAGCAGCTCCTGCTCCCCGGGCCTTCCTGCTACTCTTTATTCATTAAAATGCTGAGATGCTGACTAACTTTATTTGCTCAATATTTATTTTTCCAGCCTTGAAGCTGGAACAAGAGGCAGCTTGATTGAAAGGTTGTCTGGTTTCATTGTGGCTCCTGTAAGTAATTCTCTAGCCTCGGTGGAAGCAGTGTTTTATAACTTGCCAGAGCAGATACTCCCTAGCGAATTGGAATAGATAATCCCGAGTCACCTACACTGTCCTCTCCCTAACATCTGGGCCCCTGACAGTCACTGCCCTTGTCCCACCCCCACAGCCCTCCGCACTAGTCCTAGGCTTTAGATATAAGGGTTTTGCCTTCCTGGAGTGTGTCAACCAATGCTTACTTCTCATGTGGGCACAGGGAGTGGCCTAGAAATGCAGTGAAGGGCTCCAGGGAGACCTGCCTGGACTCTGAGGAGCAAGGAACCCAGATAAGGGGGAGAGGAAGGAGGGGACTTCACTTTCTCAGGAAGTCCCCAAGGACCAGGCTCATGTGGTTGGGCCCAGTCCTGCCTGGAGTAAAGCAAAGAGACTAAGATGTTTTGTGAAGAACATGAAAAATAGGAGTCAGCCAGGTCTGGTGGTGCATGCCTGTAAGCCCAGCACTCTGGTAGGCTGAGGCAGGAAAATTACAAGTTCAAGCTCAGTTTGGCTATCTTAGTGAGGCCCTGTCATAACATAAAAAGGGTTGGAGCTGTAATTCAGTGCAAAGGACTTGGGATCAACCCCTAGGAGTGAAGAAAAAAAAAAAAAAAGAAGAGGAATCAGAGCGTGCTGAGCTTTCCCATTCCCAGTTGCTTCCTGCTGAGATATTCCATAGACAGAGGCCCTCCTCGGCAGCACAGAGCAGATTTCGGTGGGCACACAGCTGTGATCCCTCCATCCACTGCCCTCAGAGGGCACATGATTCTTAGGTAGAACAGGCCTCTGTGCCTCAGGACTCCTGGCAAGCCACAGCAGGCACACAGGGGTCCACCTCCTCCCTCATCTGAAGCATCGCCCTCCAAAGGGGTAGTAAAGAGCTGGTGCGGGGCAGAGGGAGTCCATCTCCCCTCCTGAGCTGCTGATTGAGGCTCTGATCGCTGCTCAGCAATCCCCTTCTCCTTACTATTATGACTAAATCAAGTTGGTGATTTATTTCCCACTTATCTTTCCCGTTTCCGCTCCCTGTCCGATCTGCACTGTTGAACACAGCAGAGTGAAAACATATCATCTGTCCTGATCAGCTACCACAGAGTCAAAGGCACCCCACCCCCACTGCATTGGAGGCAGGGGATCTGCAGAGGGGTGGAGCCTCCCAGGGCACAGACACAGGGTCCTAGACTCAGGCTTCTGAGTGGCTGGAATGTTAGGAGGCTCTGAGGCCTCTGCAGAGGAAACAGACCATGGGAGTGGGGGCTGGGGCCCTCAAGCTTAGAGAACACAGGCCTCGGGCACTGCACCTCTCCATTCACTCCAGCTGGGCTGCAGCCTTGGGGAGAGGGGCTTGACTTCACCCCCAGCCTGTTCTCCCACTCATGCCCTTGGGCCATCCTGAGGTGACAAAAGAGACCTTTCTTCCCCTGCCTGACCTCCTCAGCGAGGTCAGGCAGCAGGCTGGCCACCCTCTCCACCCCACAAGAGGCAAGACAATGCAGAATCTTAAAGCACTCTGGGGCTAACTCCTGGATAAGTTGATTGGCTTCTTTGAGCCTGTCTCTTTGGTTACAAAAGGGGTGATAGTCTCACTGTTGGAAAGATTAAATGTGGTTGTGTTTGTGGAGGGTCATGTGTAAAACTGAGTGTTTCAGGAGATAGCATTTGAACCACCAAAACACATTCTTCTATGTGGGATCAAAGTGACCCTTTGGGGCAATTTGTTAGTATGGGAAAAATCACTTGACTTATTTATACTTCTTTCATATCATTTAATTTTTATTTATGAGACTAGAAGGCCAGTGGGCACATCGGTACTTTTTCTGTATGCTTTAAAGGTGCTTACCTGCCTCTGGGCACAGGACCACAGGAGGCACAGCCTAAGACCTTCACGAGACCAAGACTTCAACTCATTCCTGATAAAGTCATCTGTTGAACACTTCAGGTGACCCCAAGTTTCCAAAATGAAAGAAGTGGATAGTAGGACTGGTCACTTGCTCAACCATAACATTGACATAGATTTGGGGAATGATGGTGGGACCTGACCTTGGATCACAGGTGTGGGGAGCATGTAGGACTTGTGAGGGAGGAGGAGCAGCAGAAACAGCCCAGTAGAACAGGAGGTCTCAGGGTAGCAGGCAAAGCAATCATGCAGCACATGCTGTACCCTGGGGAGCACTTGGCCTGAGCTCAGCGAATGTGGTTACCTATGAATAATGATGACGTCTGACATTCTTTTAGTGTGTACCACAGCTACCATCTGTGCCAGGCACTTCCACACCTTTTACATTCATTGACTCACAAAATTAATTCTAGCAAAATCCTATAATAGATACTGCTCTTACTTCAACTTTATAAATGAAAGACAGAGGCACAGAAAGCTTAAATAATCTACCCAAGGACACAAAGCTATAGAAGAGGTAGGATTTGAACCCACTACTATCATCACTGATGATAAAAATTTCCTTTCCTATTCCAACTACTAAGACTATATTAAGCTCTTGAAACGTGAGAATATTAGGTAAGCCTCAGAAAAATAACAGATGTTGCCCAGGGGCTGACCATGACCCCAACCCTTCCCTTCTTTCTCTAGGATCCATGCTCTCCACCTTCCCAGGGGAGGGAAGGATGGATTCCCTCACTCACTCTAAACTGGGTGTGACCACTGTGCTTGGCACATCTTTTTGCTGCGTTTGCCTTCTAACTTGGGACAAATTCCTCACTGTAGACTATGAGGCAGGGGTTGCAAGGCAGATGTTAGCAGAGTCCAAGAGTCCCAATGCTCATGCCTGGATACACAACTTGAGCAAGGGCAGCACCTGGTTTGCCTGGAGAAGCTGTCTTCAGCCTCCTCCTGCCATACAGGAACTGCTGGTCCACTTCACTGCTTACATCTCATCCCTGACTCTGTGTCAATGTTAATTTAGAACAGAAAGTTGTCGTGTCCCTCTTGTCCCGCAAGGAAGAACACAACACACTGCTGGAGGTGTAAGCCTAAAAATTCTCTTTATTTCCGCGTTAGCTCCCTTATATACCCTGGTTCGGCACGCCCCCCAACACCGCCTACTCTTCCAAATATGGTCAAGGAAACAGCTTGTTTTTTTTCTGAGGCGGAGACTTACGCCCCTTACGCCATCTATGATTGGCTCGCCTTTCTCGAGGCGGAGACTTACGCCCCTTACGCCATCTTAGATCGGCTCGCCACAGAAAGTCACTTCTGAATAACCCAAAGGTGTTGAGCAAAGGAGATCAGACTTATATGGTTCTTGTCCTCTGAATGAAGCTCCCATGTTTATGGCTTGAGGAAAGATCAGGACTCAAGTCTGTCCGCACATCTTGAGACACTTTGATGCCAGACATTAGGGCTCCCCTTCCCAGCCTCTGCACCCTTAGGTGGCCTGCTGCTGGTAGCTTTCTTCCCTTGCAGCTTGAGCCTACATGGATGGAGGCTTCTAGTGGCTGTCACTTTCTGAAATCTTCTAGTCTCCCTGTGCTGGGCTGTAACCAGCTTGGAGTCTTAGTAAGGATCAGAAGTAGAGTGGGACATGATGACAGGAAGAGAGCACCAGACAGGAGTTGGAGGGCTAGGGAGGGACTGGGTCAGTCTCAACCAGCTACATGACATTAGACAAGTCTAATGTCAACATGTCTCAGCTTCCTTATGCATAAGGTTCAGAACTCACAGCACCTGCCTTGCCCAACTGTCAGGCAACCCAAGTCAGAGTGCATGTCGTCCCTAAGAAGGCTTTGCAAACTCTACTCAATCTGGGCTAACGCTGCTCTGGCTACTTGCAGCCTCTTGTTTTCAGGTCTATCCGCAAGCCACATGAGTCCTCCTACACTAGCTAGGAGTGGCCTGGTCCCCACACGTGCCCCAGTGCCTCTCAGCATGAGACAGAGCTGCCCTCCAGTCATTTGGTTCAGGGTCCTGGGAAGAATCCAGGAGCAAGGTGAATCTTGCACCTTGTCATGACTATCACCCAACCTGCCTCTGCTGAGCAAGAGGACATGACTGAGTCAGTGTGAACTGTATCACTCAAGACTGAGACCGGCCTTGAAGGTCATTTCACCCTGAGATCCTTCACGCTCCATTCAGGCTTCCAGAACTCTGGATGGAGGATTCTAGATTCATCGGGATAGACCCCCTAGATCAACTGGGTGCAGGGGAGATGGAAATGCTGCTCCTGTGCCACTTTGTCCCCACTGTGACTGGGTACGGGCTTTCCTATAAAGAAGAGGAGACCAGGGTCAAGGAGGGAGGACCAAATGCCCAGAGATACCAAGAGTCATCAAGAGACAGGCAATCCATGGTTCCTTTCACAGCACTGTTGTTTCCTAACTTTGTCCTGTGAAGTCATAGGATTTGCAAGGAACTCTCTGAGGCTCTATGGGGCAGACAACAGAAGCAAGGACATGGCACAGCGGACAGGGCTCAATGCTTCTACTCCTGCCTCAGCCTTTGCATCCTTTTATGTGTCTTAAATGTCAGAGTCTATGTGAGATTCCATTTTAAATATGGACTTTATCACTTTTAAATATGTTTTAAAACCATTTATACTATCTCAAGATACTAACTTACCTCCAAAAGTCCTCAATCTCCTGTCTACCTAAAAAACTGGTTGGGCAGGTAAACAAAAGTCATTTGACAAACCTGAGAATGTTGCCAGGCAAATAGGATAATGACCCCAAGCTCCAAGGAGCTGGCATTCCAGCAGGGCAGACACACAGTTTAATAGACAACTACAGGAGGCAACAGAGACAGCTGAATGCCAAGAATGGCTCCCAAGTAAGGTTGTTCGTCAGTGCACAAGCCTCCAGGGGGCTGCTGGAGAAGGCTTCCAGCACAGGATGAGGTCTGAGCCAACCTGAAATAGGAAGGCTTCTGGGTAATCATACCCATTGCCATCAACTAATGGATCTTGGGTTAATATGGGCAAGTCAAAGGAAACTAAGAGAAGTTAGGAGGATATTTCCAGAGGGGTTTTTAGGATGTTTTAGGAAGAAAGAGCAGAAATTAAGTGCCCACAAGGAATCTTGATATCAAAACAATTGCTTAACACTAGCAAATTGAATACAGAAGCATATAAACAATCCTATATACTGTGACCAAGTGATATTTACCTCAGGAATATAGGGTTGGTTTAACATTAGCAAATTAGCTAACCTAATACACCATGTCAAGAGAATAAAGGACAAATCACATGATCATTTTGACAGACACACACACAAAAACATGTTTGGAAAAACTCAATGTCCCTTAAAAACACTCAAAAGATGAAGACTAGAAGGAAACTTTCTCAATCTGATAAGGCAATCTGCAAAAAAATCTATAGAGCCCAGGGATATAGTTCAGTGACACTGTGCCTGCTGGTAAGTACAAAGAGCTGAATTTGATCACTGGTACTGGAAAGAAAGAAAGAGAGAGAAAGACAGACAGACAGACAGACAGACCAAAAAAAAGGGTCTACAGCTATCACCATAGTTACTGCTGGAGGAGTTAGTGTGTTCTTCTTAAGACTAGGAACAGAACAGTGATATCCCTTCTCACCACGTCTATCAGCACTGTACCTGAGATCCCAGGCAGAGCAATCAGGCAAAACAATGAAATAAAAGTCATTGAGATGGGACAAGAAGAAGTAAAACTATTTTCTCTTTTTTTTTTTTTTTTTTTTTTTTTTTGAGACAGGCTCTCGCTTTGTGGTTCAGGCTGGCTCTGAGCTCAGCCTTCAACTCACATCACAGCAATCCTCCTGCCTCTGCCTCCCGAGTGCTGGGATTACAGGTGTGAGCCACCACGCCCGGCACTGTGGTATGTGGTACTGGTTACTGCTGGGTGTGAGTCTCCATACCCAGTATGGTATGTGGTTACCGGGGATCGAACCCGGGTCCTTGAGCTTGCAAGACAGGCTCCAGAACCACTGAGCTAACTCCCTGGCCCAAAACTATTTTCTCTTTATAGAAGAGTAGGTCATCTAGAGAACCTACAAAAATTATTCCTTAGAGAACCTACAAAAATTATTCTAATAAATGAGTTCAGGAAATCTATAGGCTATAAGATCAATGTGCAAAAATCTATATTTTTGTACATTATCAAGGAGAAAGCCAAAAATAAAAATGAGACTTCATTTCTATTTATAATAGAATAAAAAGAATTAAATACTTAGGAGTATTTTAATTTGAAAAAGCATAAAACATTACTGAAAAAAATTAAAGAAAATCTAAGTAAATGGAAAAACATCCCCTGCTCATAAATTGAAAGATAATCTTTTTTTAAAGTGGCAACTTACCAAAAAAAAAAAAAAATCCTACAGATTCAAAAACAGAGCCTCTATCAGAATATCAGAACTCTGCCTGGTTTCTATATAGAAATTGATGAGCTGCTCTCAAAATTCATGAAGACTTGCAATGGCCTCAGAGAAGTCAAAGAAATTGGGGGTGGGGGTCAAAGCTGGAGGCTTCATATTTCCTGATTTAAAAACTGACTACTAAACTATAGTAATCAAGATAGTGTGACACTGATGTAAGAATAGGTATTTAGAGCAACAGAATAGAAAGGAGAGTCCAGAAATAGATCTTTGCAGTTAGGGTCAACTGATTTTTACAAGGGTACGGAGACCATTCAAGGGGTAAAGGACAGTTTTCTCAATAAAACTGTATTTTGTGACAGCTGAATTCCCTGCAAAAGAACAGCATCAGACCCTTACTTCACATTGTGCAAAGGAATAATTCAAAGTGAACTGAAGACCTAAACATAAGAACTAAAAAATAAAACTCAGAAAAACATACAGGAATAAATTTTTATGATCTCAAATTAGGTGACAGATTCTTAAATATGACACCAAAGCATAATTGAAAAATAAAACAGCAGATAAACTGGATTTCATAAAAATTAAAACAACTTATGCTTCAAAGTACCCCTTTAAGAGTAAGAAGACAACTCATAGAATGAAAGAGAATATTTGCAAATCATGCATCTAGGAACAGATTTGTGTCTAGAACATATACAAAGAATTCTTACAACTGCATAATAAAAAGACAGTTCATCTGAAGGAGGGCAAAAGAGCTGAGTAGACACTTCCTCAAAGAAGATATATAAATGACCACTAAGCATGTGAAAGATGCTTCATATCATTAGCCATCAGGGACATAAAGATTAAAGCCACTAGATACCACTTTACAGTCATTGTAGTGGTTGTTGTGTGGTCATAATAAGATTGGGCCTCCAGTGCTGGCCCCCATCCCAGTCCTCTGAAACCTGTTACCTTGCCTGTAAGAGGAAGCTTGTGCATGTGGTTAGAGTAAGTATTTGGAGTTGGGGATATTATCTGAGATTACCCAAGTGAGCCCAGAATAATGACAAGGGCTCTTTTAAGTGAAATAGGGAAGCAGCTGAGTCAGAGAAGGAGCTAGGACAAGAACAGGGATCAGAGTGATGCAATTAGTGGCTCTGCAGTTGGGAGTGACCATGAGCCAAGGAATGTGGACAGCTATGAGCAGCTAGAAATAGCAAAGGAACAGAACCTCCCTGAGGCCCCCAAAAGGAACGCGATCCTGATGGCACCTTGATGTTAGCCCCGCGAGACCATTTTCAGACTTCTGACCTCTAGAACTATAAGACAATAATAGATTTGTGTTGGTTACCCCTCTAGACTTGTGGTAATGTGTCACAGTAGCTATCAGAAATAAATATAGATCACCACAAATCTTGGTGAGGATGTAGAGAAACTGGAACATTCAGATACTGCCAGTAGGGATGCCCATGGGGCACCCACTGTGGCAAACAGTCTGAATGTTCCTCATGAGGTTAAGCGTAGAATCCCTGGGTGACCCAGCAATTCCACTCCTGGGTGTCTGTGAAGAGAAATGACAACAAACATCCACACAGATTGTGTATACAAATGTTCAGAGCAGTATTTTTCATAATAGCCAAAAGGTGGAAACAAACCAAATGATCATTGATGCACAAATGGATAAATAAAATATGGATTACACTGCAACAAATGAACCTTGAAAACACTACCATACATGAAGAACATGATACCCAAACTCATATATTGTATGGTTCCATTTATGCAAAATGTCCAGATACATGAATCTGTGCAGACACAGACTGGTGTTTTTCAGGGCTAAGAGAGGAGGTAGGACGGATGGAAAGACTGATAGTTGGTATGGAGTGTTTTCTTGGTGTGATGAAGATGTTCTATAATTGACGTGTTGATAGTTGCTCAACTCTGTGGATGTTCTAAAATCATTTACTTGTACTCTTTAAGTGAATGAATTGTCTAGTATGTGAAGTATTCCATAATAAAACCACTAACAAAAGAGGAAAGAAAAAAGGAAGGAAGGGAGGATGGAGAGAGGGAAGGAAAAAGAAAGACAGGAGTAGTTGCCTGCCTTCTTCTGCCCAGAAGAGGACCCTAATCACACAGGGCATGGGGGTCCAAGTCCACAGGAAGCAGTGCAGCCCTTTGGCTCTCTGTGAAGTTCTGAACCTGAGCAGGCAGGTGTTGCCTGCACACCTCTGGCTTTGTGTCCCCTGTTCCTGTCTCACAGTGCACATACCCTAGCTCAAAATCACCAGGGTCGCTGGGCAGCAACCCAGGCTGCCACCTCCGGTCTTAGACCACACTTCTTAAAATCTTCTCCCACCCAACTCTCACAAGGTCCCACTCAGATGTCTTTCCCAGGTGCCTCCCGGAGCACAGACTCTTATTTGCCCAAACTCACACCCCACCACAACTCCCTAAAGAAAGCTCTATCGTTTAGCATCATAATGACTCTCTCACCACACACAGCCTTTATCTTCCCAGAGGGCAGAAACCAGTTCTAATTTGTCTTTATAGCTTACCAAGTGGTCTGGCATAGTAGGTGTTCAGGAAATGTGGGTTAACAAGCCCAACAGGCCATTTTTCTGGCTTGACCCTGGGCAGACCCACCTGGGCATAAAGCAGTGAGAAGGAAACACACCAAGGACAGGGGGAAGAAGGTATTCCAGCACAGCCCATGTGGAGCCAGGCTGGGCAGCAGAGCCAGGGGAATGTCCTTCTCCTCTCCTTTCTCCTTCCACAAGTCTCCTCCAAGATCAAGGGCCTAACTGTCATCCAGAAGTCCTCTAGCTTTCTGGTCAAAGCTGCTGTCCCTCCCAGGAATAATTCCAAATAAACAGCTGACGTTTGCAGGCTGAAGAGCTTTGCAAACAAGACTAACACCAATTGAGCACTGACTGCAGGAGACATGGGACCTAGAGCTTCCTGATTAGAGTCACCCTGTTCTCCTACTCCTGGTTCTGCCATTAACTAGTCCACGACCAAGGGAAAGACACTTACTGAGACCTCATTGACTTCAGCAGACAAACGGCAACTTGAACTAAACAGTCCCTTGAGTTGTCTCTCTGACTTTGCATAAGGGCAGAACTCCAGACAGGCAAGATCTCTTCAGGGCAGGTCTAGAACCTGCTTAGTGCTTCTCTGACCAGGTACAGAGAAATTGCTCTTCCTTTTTTCCTTCTGGAAGTTCAAGTGGCTGGCCAGCTCCCTTGGCAGCCATTCGTGAAAACCCTCAAAGGGCAGAAATTATTATTATTACCATTATTGTTGTTATTATTGCGTGTAAGTCATGCATGACTAACTCTGAAGGAGGGGCACATTTTCTTTACCCAGATCCTGCAGACATTGGTAAGATAATAATAAAAAAAATTATATCCTTGAAAATATGCACCCTGCACTGCCCTATGTTTTCTTCTAATTGTTCTCAGAGCCTCCAAGAGCCACAGTTAAATAAAATGGAGCAATTATTTAGTCTGCAATTAAAGATTGCCGCGATTTATTTTTAAATAAGAATATCATCATTGCGGGTGAACTGGCAAGAAAGGAGGACAGAGGGGCTGTGGCTTGTGGTGGAAGCAGGGGGAGGATTGGGAAGAGGCAAAGGGTGGGAGACCAGCACAGCAGAGACAGGGGTGGGTGGGCTTGGAGGGCAACAGACTTGCAAAGGTGTCTTATCTGCTCAGCCCTGGCCCCTGGGGAATACAAACCAGCAGTGCTAGGGAAGCGGGTCAGAAGGGTCTGTGACCTTGCACAGCTGGAAGAGCAGAGCAGCCAGCCCTTAGCTAGTTTTGGTTGTGCAGCTCCTGCAGAAAGCATCTATAAATGCTCTTTCTGCTACCTGAGCATTAACCCTGAGTACGCTCTCTGGACACAGCCAACGAATGGTTAAGAAAAAAAAAAAAAAAAGCAAAGTCTGGTCACTCACTGGCCCATGCAGAAAGCTGGTGCAGCTGTGGGCGAGGCTCCACAGATATGGGTCAGAGATATGGCTCAGACTCTGGATCTCTGCTCCCTGTGCATGGCTGTATTGTCTTGACACACCCTGGTACCACCTTGAGTGTTTGCCTCAAGGGGGTAGCAGGCTGTAAAACCTACCTCAAGTCACAACACCTTGCAGGAGATGGCAGCCTGGAAGGTAATTCTTCTACGAACCATGGATAGAAGCATTCGTTGGAGTGAGGATGGGGAGAGAGGATTATGGGAAAAGCACCATCCGGGCTCAGGTTCCAGAAACCAACTGCATGCATCTATGCAAGTCTGACCCTTAAGGAGACCATCTGAAGATATCACCTCTTCTTCCACATCTTTCCCATGGTGCTGCTCAGTGTCCTTTTAGGACATCTGCAGAGGCACAGACTATCATCCCGATTTACTTAGGTTTGGGGTAGTCATTCCCCAGGAAGCAAGACTGCAGTAGGGAACCTTATGGTTGGAAAAATGGGGAAGTACAGACTTTACGGAACCATCCTTTTTCCCTGAAAAGCCCTGGAAAACTGTTGGCCTCTCGCAACATACCCTGTCTCCTTTCTACCTCCTGACATACCTGTTTGCTTGTTTCTAGCCAGCACATAAGCTCGCAAAGATGTGGGCCATTTTAGGTTCTTCCCCCACCTTGCCTGGTCAGCCCCAACTCTTACCGGAAGACATATGTTACTGCCAGAGCCCAGGAAAGTCTTCTCAGACTCCTTTCCCCACACCCTGCTCTTTCTCATGGTCTCTTCTTCATAGCAACTCTATTTGTCTGATTGCTACTCGCTCTCCTCTTCCTAAAGCCTCTTGGGAGCAGGGACTCTGCCCGCGCTATTCCCCATTGTATCTCAGGCCAGCCACGTAATGGGATTTGTGGAGTAAAGGAGTAGCGTATAGATGACAGAAGGGAGGAGGGTGGCATCAGGGGTGGAGCTTTGGAGGACCTGAAGTCAGTTATATGACACTGAGGAGAAGAGGAAACCCTGAGAGACCTAGAGGCAGAATTGCTGTCACTACCTCTCTGGTTGATGGAGGTCAGGGCTATGTGTGGCTGAAGTCATCTTTCCTATGAGAAATTTCAGGCCCACTTCATGCAGATGTGGGTCCAGTTGTGGAGAGGCT
Organism: Petromus typicus; assembly: GCA_004026965.1. Classification (NCBI taxonomy): domain Eukaryota; kingdom Metazoa; phylum Chordata; class Mammalia; order Rodentia; family Petromuridae; genus Petromus; species Petromus typicus. The sequence continues at coordinate 6,555 of PVIR01003971.1, read as the reverse complement.
GTCACTGTTCTCCCTCATGCCACACAGTGGCCTCCTCCCAAGAGTCCACACTATAGCACTTGGCTTGCAGGTTATCTGGGGAAGGGAGCAGCCTACCAGGCCCCACAGCATCTCCTTTCTCAGGACTCAGAGCCACTACTCCCACTTGGAGGCTCTGGGAACAAGATTAGAAGCCTAGCAAGGTAAAGTGGCACCCAAGGGCACACAGAGTTTCAGTGGCAGAACCCTGCTCTGCGTTTAGAGGATTTTCATGTCCATGATCTTAATCTGTCTTACAGGGCGTGAACTACTGCTCCCATTTTATAGATGGGAAAGCTAAAGCTTGCAGAAAACCCAGCACGGTCACCCAGATTAAGGGCAGATCCGAGACACCTCCCTTTGCAAAGAGCAGAAGCTGTGTGTATATGTGTGTGTGTGGGGGGGGCGTGCACAGGTTAGACAATCACCCCTTTAAAGCATACGAAAAATGAAACAAGAAGAAGGCTGGCCCTCCATCAAAAGTGAGAGGAACACAAAATATCTTTCTCTTTGCCCAGAACGGCAGCCTGTGTGAGCAGGCGAAGGCCTCACATCTGTCTGCTCATACAAAATGAAAGAGGTTTTGAAAAACAAGAGGGGCCATAATAAAGCACAGCCTGTGCTGGGCCTGGATCTGTGCCCAGTGGGTACTGTCACTGTCACGACCAGGAGACAGCAGCCAGGCTGTTCCCACTGCTACCCTCCCCCCGGCCCCAGCTCCCAAAGAGGTGCAGACAGACAGACACAGGGCCAAGGGAGGGGCCAGGAGCAAGCGGGCCCCCACTCCTCCAGTCACCTGGACATTGAAAATTGCCCTACAGAACCCAGTCCCCACCTAGAGGGCTCCTCAAAGCACTCGAGAGCTAGTCTGGTGACCGGCAATGTTGCTTTCCAAGCTGTCTTGGTTACCTACTGCCACATAACAAGCACCCCAAGACTGAGCAGCTTAAAGCTAGGATCATTCACTACCCCACACAGGGATCCAGGTGCAGCTGATCCAGGTAACTGCCTCCCAGTCTCCATGAGCTTCTACAGCAGTTGGCTGCACAATGCTCACTCAGAGTTCTTCAGACAGAAGCGTGGAGTTCAGTTCTCACCACCTGAGCCTCTCCATATGACTACTCAAACCTGATAGCATCAATCTCTAACCTGACAGCCAGCGATGAGGGAAGAGCCCAAGACAGAAGCCACAATCTTTTATAACTAAATCTTGAAAGTGACATCAGCACAGACCACGTGAGAGCCTCTTGTATGAGGCATGGATACAGCAGGGAGGGTCCATAGGCCCATTTTGGAGGCTGCTACCTTGGGAAGAGGTTGTGCTTCCGGGTCACTGGTCCTGTCTCTGGGTGCCAGTGGCTTCCTACAGGCTCTCTACAGCTCAGTCAGCCCCTCCCCCACACATTACATATTTCCTAAAGCTTCTTAGGACTATTTCTTATCATAGAACCATGCCCTTTTCTCACTGACCAGAAAAAAGACTTCTCGGAAAGAATGCAGAAGACACTGTAACACACCAAAGTAGAACAATCATGGATTTAAGGTCACTCAGACCTTAGAGAGGTGGGTCATAGCTTCCCTATTACCAGCTGTTGGGAACACGGGCAAATTTTCTCATCTGTTGATCTCCTGCTCTGCGAAATGGGGGAATCAGGCCCAGCAGAGAAGTGGGGAGGACTCAATGAGAACTATATGTCAAGTGCTTGGCACACACTGGGATTTCAATGACTTGCTCCATTAGTTGAAAGACCGACAGATCTTTCAATATCTGCCATTTAAGGAGCCCATGTTGTTTAGCTGAAGGAACAGTATCCTGTGGGTTGAGACATTTGAACTCTATTCTTGGAGTTAAATGAGTTGTTTGGCTTTTTCAAAAAATTTTCCTGGACCTTGACTTGCTCAGTCATAAATGGAGAAAGATCATTTTAAATCATTTTATCCTTTCCAGTTATTCCGTGGTGAACAAGAAAGAACAGATATAGAAGGCCTTTCAGGATGTAAACTTAGTTTGAGTGTTATAAACAAGGGCTCAGTTCATGTGTGGTCCATTAATGTGCCGATAGACCTCAGCTGATCAGTCCCCTGGGTCAGGAAGCATGCACTCTGTGAGAACACAAGATGCCACTTCTGCCAGGGGCACACTTCGGAGCTCAGCGCTCAGCCTCCTGCAAAGGGAAACGCAGTGTTCTGTGACATTAGATCATGGGGCTACAGGGCAACAGCATGTTGTCTACATCTCCTGAATTTGGAATATACCAGGCCACTGATATATACATTCCAGGTGGTTACTATTATGTAGAAAACAATGTAGCTTAATTCTGCGGGCTAGCTCTAAAGACCTGACAGCCACAATTCAGCAGCTGCAGTGGGTCCAGGCAGAACCCTAAGAAGGTTTGTATAGAAAACAATCTGGAGGTAGGGCTGCTAGGAAGGACAACTTGGACTTCTCAGGTCAAGAAGGGCAACCCAGGCAATGGGAATAGCCAGAGGAAAGCCAAAACATGAGATGGCATGGCAGGCTCAGGGAACCGGGAGAAGTCCAAGGTAATTGTGACAGCAAGCGGAGCTATTTGTTACTACACAGTGAGCAGTCATGAAAGGCCTCAATTCAGGCAGTGATGTGATCAGATCTATTTCAGAGAGAGAGGTGGAAAGAAACTGGAGGCACCTAAGCCAGTTAGGAAGCCATCGCAGTTTGCAAAACTGAAACACTATGGTGGCCTGAAACTGGCAGAATGTAGGTCCCTCGGTGGATGCCCTTTGTTGAGTGACTGTGTGTGACTATACATCCATTTAGAAATGTGGGTTATGCATCATTCTAGAAGGAGATGGCATCTATTTCTTCTCCCCCAAACACACTATGAACTTCTTCCTCACCTTCTGCCAGTACCCGACCAACACCTACCTTCCCAGTACTTTTCTTGCAGGAATTCTCCCAGTTTTCCACATAAAATGAAACCTACTTTACATTCTAGGTCATTCCCTCCCTAGAAAGAATTTTGCGGGTCTAGCAGTAATTAGCTCACTGTTTCTCAAGTCTTCCTCTCAATGCTGACATCAGCTAGACCCCCTCTGGCTGACTTCAGCGTTAGTCATCCAGCGTCAATGTCAAGCCTGCTTCATCCTCCCCTGCCATTATGTGTCTATGCCCACAAGTTTCCTCACACACCTGTTTCCCTGTAGGATTCTCAGAAATCTATATAAAATCCCCCTATATAACTATTCATGTAACTGTTCTCCTACCCTAGACTTCCCTCCTACTCACTCTACCAGGTCTCCAGAGCCAAAGCCTAGGCACTTCTTCCTTGCTTTGAAAGGGCTATGGTGCCCAAGCCTCGCCTAGACTAACTCCCATGACCCACTGGCGGTCCTGCGCCCATATGGTCTACAACCACAGGGCAGGCTGATACCATTACAACCATATCTCTGTGTCTTAGTCATTTTCTCTTCATTGGAACATAATAACTAATACCTGCAATTTAAAGGATAACAGGCTTATTCTGGCTTTTATTCTCAGTTCATGGTCAGTCGGTTCCAAGGCAGAAAGTGTATGGCAGAAGGGTCTGATGGAGGAAAGTCCTTCAGTGCAAAGCAACCAGGGAGCAGAGAGGGAGGGGAGGAGCCACGGGGAGAGACATCCCCTTCCGGCCATGCCTCCTGCTTTTGTCTGATCTGATCCTCCAATCAATATCCCAAGTTACTAAAAGCAGGAGTTACTACTGCTAATTGACAGAGAAAAGAAGCTAAGGCTCAGAGAGGTGAGCCTATGTTGCCTAAACTCAAGTCACTAGCAAAAGGCAAAGAAGTCCGTCAGCCAGTGTCAGCCCCGTGTGTGAAGAATTCAGGCACTGTGCCATACAACTCAGAGGCAATGGTTCCATGAAGGTGTGCTACGCAGCCATTTGTGAAGATTGAGAAGGTTCTAGGCAAACCAGGGTGAGCTGGTCACCCTGTCTCACACTAACGGTCTCACATGGTGGCCACAAGGAGCAAACCTGAGACCAACAGAAGCAGGGTGAGGAGGTGGGTGCCGGCATGGTCACGTGCTGACTGCCATTTGGTTCCAAACCTCGAGCCTGCGATTTCCTGACCAGGAAAGCCCCTCTGAGATGGGACATTCCACACTGACACTGAGTATATGATCATGACCTTTAGAGTTCAGAAACTATCATGTCTAGAATCTCTACCAATGGGTAGAGATTCCCAAAGGGATGTTTGTAACCACCAGAACTGGGCAAAAATAACATGTCTGCACCGAGAGAAAGAAGATTCCTGCTTACAGGGAGACAAGGACAAGACAGTTATCCACAGCAAGGAAGGACCCCATCCTTATGTATATAGTTGTGTGCTGCATGATGACATTTCTGCCAACAACAGACCACATAGCAATGGTGGGCCTGTAAGATTCACTGCCGATGATACCATCGCCCTCTCAGTCTGTGAGAGTACATGCCATGATATTTTCACAACACAGAAACAGTTGTCATTAAATGATGCCTGAAGTCCTTGCTTTACCTAATCATACAAACGGCTCTGTGCAATGGTGACTATGAATCCCATTTTACTATTGAGGAAACTAAGGCTTAGACAGTAGAAATAACTTGCCTTATGCTGGGTTGCCAGAAACTTGGATTTGGGCCTGAGTGATTCCAAAGTTCTTATCCATTTCCTCCTTTTTTTCTAACACTGTTCCAGCACAAGACAGAGCTAGGGAAGAAAGTTTGAGGAAGTGGGGTTTTGGTGCTAAAATGAAATAAGTCCTGGGAAAACCATGATGAGCTGACCACCATGTCTAACACTGAGATTTAGAGTTTACAGGACTCCACTGTCAGGACCTCCCTATTCTCCTACCCTAGATCCAGTCAATGGGCCTCACTACTGATGCTGAATATCCCATGGCAAGCCTCTCTCCACCCAGGTATTCTGAAAAAGGCTTATTAAACAGAGCAAACCTGTTTTGCAAACAGCAAGCCCCAGCTATGGCCATCTTGAATCCAGGGCTACATAGTCATCACTGGAGAAATTGAAAACTGCCAATCACTAAGACCCTGGGCTTGCTGCTGGCACACTCGGATCTCCTGGAGAGTGCGCTAATGAAGATCCACAGCTGGGCTCAGCCAGAAAGAACTGCTCAGCTGGGTTTGGCCAGAGCCAGACCACAGTCAAGCGTGCACCTGCAACAAGTGCATGGACCCCAGCAGGCTCCTGCCAGCTGGCCCCAGCTCTAAATGGAGGTACTGAGCAACCTGATGGGGAGTTTCTTGTTTGAGAAGAACAGGAGGGATGGACAGTTACCAGCACCTACTGTTGCTGGATACATTTCAGTGTTCTCTGATTTATAAACACTCCCACCGATCCAGAAGTAGATGCTTTTGGCAGCGATGACTAGCTGTCTGCCAGAGGCTGCTGCCTCCCCTCTCCCGTTGAGGAGCTGTTGGTGGGAGGCAGCTACCCGGCCAGGAACTGTTTACCCAAACTTCTAGGTGGGACAGGTGCCTGGATCTTGGCCTGTGTGATGTGAATGGGATTGATAAATTCCATGCCTGGGCCTGGTCTAAAGAAACATCCCACTTCATCCTCCAAATAATCTATCTTCTTTCATTTCTCCATGTTGACACCCAGTGCAACCTTGAGAGCCAGAAGTTAAGGAATGTAGATTTCTGGTGACCACATGGAGCAGACCCTACTGGCTGTTGGATTCTACATAAGAAAGAAATAAAAATTAAAATTCTGAGAGTTGGGGTTTTCCATGACAACATTTTTCATCACCTAAATGGGAACAGTTTAATTCTTGCTGACATTAGGAATTGTGAGCTCATTGATGTTTAAAAACTTTCCTGAAGAACACCAACTAAGTAATTACTTCCTCTAGAAAGGTCATGTGTCCCCACAACGCAGTGTCTTTGTTGTCCAAGCAGGCCCAGCCTCTCTCCTCTCTGCAGCTCCAGGCCTCAAGATCCTGGCCCTGCGCTCCAGCACTGGCTCCTCAGCATCGCCAGCCTATAGCAACGGCCCCTGGATGCTGAGGGATGCTGCATGTCACTCCACAACAGCTTCCTGGTACAGGGAAATCCTGACCGACAGTGGTCTGTCTCTTCATGGTGAGAAGGTGGGATGAGGAGAAAGGCAAACTGAACCTTGGGGTTTAGCACGTTCCATCCCTACTGATGTCATGGTCCCTGAGAGGGGTTACCCTGTCAAAACACTCAAGGAGAAAACTAAGGCAGGAACTGCCTCTCCTTGGCTCCAGCTCTTTGATATTCAGAGCGGGGCATTGTCAGATGAGCTGCAGCACACTATCTTTTACTGGCCTCATCCTTAGAAACTTTGGGTCTAAGAAAATCTCAGGGAAGCCTGGATAGGAATTATAACCCAAGCCTGAAGAACAAGAATTCAAGGAGGCTCAGTCACAAAATTCACAATCTGACATTCTGAAGAGGCCCAGAACAACCAGATCAATTCACAGTAAAGTCCCAAATTCAAACCCACAACTTTTGACTGCCTATCCAATGATGTCAAGAAAGTCACGGACTTGAC